>JAHZMZ010004784.1:0-17561 GCA_027743805.1 Lepidocyrtoides sp. E14
CAATGATATTCTGTACATAAAGATTGCAGGAGATGCGTGAAGTAGTAGTTGTTGGAGATAAGAGCAGGTTCATAATAATCAATGATTTTTTATATTCTGTCACAGCAAATCTGTATGCTTTACATTGGCTTGCATTCTCCTTCTTTATAATACCTCTTTGTTATCAGCATCAACATGCAAAAGGTAACGTTGTTTGTATTATGAGGACGTTTGCTCCAAATGTTTCAATAAAAGAAATATTTTATTTTACTTACGTTGACCGTTAATTTTGTTCTTTGTAAAATCATTTTCCGCTTTTTGTGATGATAATGTATATTTTTTACTCGCTTATATGTTCACCAAAATAAACTACTATTTGCACAGGACAATCAATCTGCACGCTCCTTCATTGGACGCAACCAGTAGAAATTTTGGTTATCTACGTGATGGGAGTGTGCATTTTATTCTACAGGGGACATGTCTAAAACCAATATTTTTATTTTTCATGTTCGTTTGCTCATAAAAGCTTTTTTATACGTTTGTTTATATTTGTAAAAATACATTTCGCTGCACACCTTGGCTAATATGTTATTTTTATTAAATCTATTCTTTGGCATGCGTATTTACATATGTTCTTATTCTTACTAATTGTGGGAAGTTTCTGCTCGAAACTGGTACGGAAACTGAAGATCACAAAGTTTGTACCATAAACTCAAATATTCTTATTTTACTTGCTTAGTCCAGTAAATTGAGAGCCTCAATTTACGACATTATAACCGTTTGCAAGGGAAATTCATGCGTACATTTTGGGAAAATTTGTTTCATATTCATAAAGGAATTGTAAATTTAGAAAACCATGGTTGTGGAACTGAACAATGACTCAAAAAGACTAAAATGGTGGTGAATGGTTACCTAAGTTTTGGAACTATGGTTATGGCAGATTTTACAGTCTCAAATCAATGGATAAAATATTTTTATTATTGTCTTAAGTATTTTCAAAGTGTTATTGCTTGTTATATGAAATATCGGCGAAAGGTTTGAACGGAAATAAAATTTGTATTGCCATCTCGTAATTCAATATTCAATTCATCATAGCATCGGAACGGAAAAGGGGCACCCTAATTGATTTATTACAGCCCAGGGACCAGACTCTAGAGTGACAGCAAAATTGTACTTGTACTATGCTGTAGCAAAGGCAACTTACGCCATAAATTTCAAACGTTTTTGGTTTTCTTTTCATGCCAACTTTTCATAAATCCCAGATTATAGATGAAAAGTTCTCGCTACATAGTTACAATAGTTCCTTTAACACCTCTATAGTTAAAAATACGATTTTGGTCAAGGAAAAAAGCATCATGTTTATAAAATATCAATAGGAAAGATCTTTACTCGAAAATGACACCAGCATTTAATGTTCAAATTAATGAATAGCAAGTTTTAGAATGGAACCATTTAGAAGACCGGTGTAGTTTAGCCAACAAATAAGGTAACATTTAAAGGACTCAATTTGTTGGAATTTAATAGCTATGTACCTGAACAAGTAAACGGGAAGCTTATTGACGCATGGGAAATGTGTTTTTTACTTAAATGAACAGAATAATATATTATATAAACCTATTTTACTTTTATGCACCAAGTTATTTTAAAATACTAAAAGCTTCAATCCATCCCCTTTCAAGACTTTTTCCGCACTCTTAACAGCGTGTTTCACTATTATAATAACCAAAAATGCATCTACTAGTCATCCAACCGAAATTCAATCGAATCACATCATCTTACATGCATATGTACATAATCTGGGAAACTGGGACACTTTCACTATTTCCATGTTTGAAATTTTGAACCTACCGGTGCGAACTATATTAAATTTGATTTTGGTAGTAATAAAATAGCATCAGAATAAAAACTATGGTGACTAAGAATATTTTTGCACGTCATTCCAAATTGGTTCAACAGTCACAATGGCGATAGCACGCGATGACGCAATAACGATAAATTTAAAATGTCAGTACTTTAGTTTTAAAAATAAGTTTCAAAAGAAATCTTATAAAAGGTTTATTGTCTCTGTTCATAAAAGTCTATTTAGAAAGTTCATTCATTTCGTTAGTATTGTCAAAGTTGAAACTACTGGCTATGGACGATCTTTCGCTACACGTGAGATGAGGTTGGCTAGATTTTTAAATTATTGAAAAACAAAAAACAGTTTATAATACTAGAGCTAGTAATGATAACAAAACAACGGCAACTAAACTGTGTGTATCAGTAACACAGTATATAACAAATCTGATAATATTACACAATATAGCTGTTGTAGCTGCAAACGAATTAAATGACTGGTCCTGAACGGCAGGGTAGAAAAAAGTTAAGAACAATACCACACGCTCATTAAAAATGATTGTAAAATGACAAACAAAATAAGAAACGTGTGCTTTCAAGCAGATGTTAACTATCCGTAAAATGATATTTTTTTCAGTTCCTTTTCAAACAAAAGCTGGAGAAATTCCGTTGGCAGATTCCTTTGATGGTGGAAGTGCATGGATAAGTGCAATCCCTTTTGTAGCAAGCTCTGTTGGGCGCATGTTGCCTAATGAGAAAACATTATTCTTTTCCTGCTGAATTGGAATGGAGAGTGGAGCATATACGGAGCTTGATGGAGGCTTCCAGTTTCGAGGCACTATGTATGTCTGCTCCTTTGGAATGTTTTGTCCTGGAAAAAGTAATATGCACGGCAATTGAAAATTTGTCTTTGGGTGCTTACTTTGCACTTGATCAATTTAAACTACACTTTTGGTGTGTAAATGTCTAGTAATGCAAGTGTATTTTAAGCTCACCGATAATTGGAGGAATGAACTGCGAATACATCTCATCATGTGAAATTTTGCTAGTGCGACTTCGTTTGATCACTAGAATGATCTACAGGTTTAACGAATAAAAGGTTTGTACAAAATTAAAATTTGTTTGATGTTAACTTTTTTTTTAAATATGTTGTGTTTTTACAAACGTTTTTAGACTTTTTTGTTTTTGAATGATTATGACTATGTGCACGTAAGTGCTACACTTACCAATGCAGCTATCGCGACTACAATAACAGGTACAGCCACCGGTAAAATGTACGAGTCCGTTGGAATATACATAGTTGTGTGATTAATTGTGTGAAATATGATTAGAACGTTATCTAGAGTAATAATAAGTAAAAATCAGTCAGAAAGTGAAGAAGCAGAGAAGAAAAATAGTCACAACTTATTCAGGGACTTTTAGGAATGAAGTGACGCACCACCACTGAAAGATGATGCAGAGCAACCTATTATTTGTCTATCTTCTTGCGTCGTTTATTACCACACCACACTAGCGTATTTTCCTCAGGCCACACACAACAACACGCTCTCTAGTTTTTATGTTCAAGTTAGTTGGCTTGGTTGTCTTATACGCACTCTACGACTACGCACACTCTTGTTCTTCTCTATTCAACCTTTTCAATTCAGTTCAAAGCCTGCAAGAAAGCTATCGTTTAAGAATGCACAGATGCATATATAAATTGTTTTGCAGTTGGTAAAATTTAAGACATATGTCCCTTTCTTAAGAAAAATGCAAACAATTAAAGAGCATCTGCTCGCCGTGTGTTTGCTTCCGTTTATCTGTATTGTTGTTGAGGTAGGAGACCCTTGAAGGACGCTATGCAGCGTCCACACAGGCACACACTTGCTTGCCTGTTGCGTTTGTTTTGTGTGCAGTTGAAATGCTTACATAAAAACCAAGAAGGGCAGATGCTTTTTTCTATGAATCTTTTACAAAAACGAAAAGGACCACTGATGCAGATGTCAGCTTAAACCGAAACAAAAAAATGAGAGTGTATATTTTATTACGCAGATTGCTAGGTAGGATTGTGAGTTTCATACCATAAAATCCTATGAGTCAAGGATTTCCAGAGAGGAATGACGACTATGCCTGGTTGAATGATGATGAAATTGTGTATGTATTCTAGAAGGAAAAAACTAAAAAAGGGGGTAGCGTGTGATTTTAAAGACTGATGCATCAACACGGATACGAGTTACATATAAGCTACTGCGAGTCATACAAGTCTGTTTTACTCCTGTTTAGAGCTGCAATATTAAAAATATAATGGACCCCTCTTTTTATCATTTTACTTCAATAACACAACAAGTAGTCAACAGGACAGTGAGAGGGATGATGCATAGTGATATGTATATTTACTATTGTAAATATTATGCTTCATTCGGCTTTAACAAATATATAATATACCTACAGCCTAATGTGCTATTCCATGTAAACATGATCTATTGTATGAATTGTGATTTCCAAACCTTTATTATAATAAGCAGATGAAGCTTGAACTATGACTTGTATCGTTTTCGTTACAGGGAAGCACATTTACAGCCTGCCAAACTAATTTCTTCGTATTCTACCCATGATAACTTACATAAGACATGTATGTCAATGATAATGACTATATTTTAAGTAGGAGTTGGCGTTGCTCACTCGCACTCCACAAAACGAAGCAGCACATCATGCAAGTGATTCGTCATCATCAATTCCATTTGTGGATATAAAGTAATAAGAACTGAAAGCAAAGTGCAAAAGTTTTTTTGTGGAAAAAAGACATGACTGTTCTGTTCTGAACAATGCTCAACTGCAATGCTGTGTATCCCAATCCCAAATACATGGTTTTGTCTCGAATATTGTTATCAATCAAGCAAACGAGACTGGCCATGCTGCTGGCCAATATTTGAGAAGACAGGTATGAAAGATCGCCAGCCACCTTATCACATAATGTTTGTTAAAATACTCAAAAGAAAAACTCCATTCTTCTTTGTCGATCTGTTATAGGTACACATACATAATAGGTACGTAAAGGCTTAGGTGACTGAGTGTAAAGAACTTACAAAGAGCTGAATGAGAGAGAGAGAGACATGTGTTGAATAAATGAACTTAGCATGCATGCATGGATAACAAGAAAATTACCATATTTTTATTAGTATAATTATCGTTTCATTTTCAGTTCATGGTGAAACATGCACAAAGTCAAGTCGAGTATAACAGCTTTTTAGGAAGTGGCATTATGTAGTTTTATTGTTAGTAATTGGATATAGTGTGATACGAAACCTTTAAAGCATATTATTATTGCGTCTTCACGAAAACTCCTTCTTACTAGACAGAGTTATTGCGTCTTTCTTAGGTAAATGACAAAGTCATGTGCTTAACTTAAACAAGCTGAAGATGATGATTGGCCAAGTCGAATGTGAAGAGTTTTACTAGTGCATTATCACCTAATGATTTTCATTTAAGTGGTTTGATAATTCAGGTGGCTGGGGGAGCTTTTATATATATATAAAGATTCCTACGTAGTTTTTAAAATTAATTTTATTTATGCAATTTCTTAAACATTATGCATAGTACAATTCGGCTTACACACGTAACTTGCACCTGATATTTAGGCATAAAACATGAATATGTATAGTTTCGGGACAAAGACAATGGTAAGATAATAGTCTGTTCACAACAGATTTTGCTATTTAGCTTGGAATCAAAAGAATTGAAGATTTGAGACAAATAAGCCATCTTTGGTAGAGTGGAAAAACTTAACAAAATTATCATCTACAAATTGCTATCTTGATATTTTTGCTGCGTTAATGCTATAAGGCAAAAGAAAAAAAATAACTCAAACTATTCAAACCACAGTACAAGAGTGGAGTCGACTGTTTTTGTAGTATGGATATCTACCAGACTAGTTAGTTTCCAAATATATCTGACTGAATGGAAAGAGCCGTTTTTGTTAACCTTTTTAGCAGTTATAGTTGTTTATTTGAACTTTGGGACTTTGGTTTTCCTTATACAACTATGTATATAGATAGTACACACCATTACCCTAAGCCGCAAACTAAATATTATCCCATCCATCATCATCATCATACACATCTGCATATTATGTACATATTTACGATCATAAAATATCAGTCTAACTGGGTAGATTCGTGTAAGAATTTTTTATATGCATAAATATTGGAGCAGCAGGGAAATGAACGATGGCAAGAAAGACATTTGGATATGTCACAATAAAGGCAATAAAACTGTCACAAAAAAACTTTCTTCAAGTGCATGCAGACCAAACAAGTCCATCAGACAATAGGCAAGAAATATTCAAGTCTCAATTGGACAAAACATCTCTAAAGACAGTATGGGTTGCGTAAATATAAAACGTTTATTAACGTTTTATGAAATGTAGTTCATTTACCTCCATTGGGGCAAACAGGAAAATATACAATTGCTCATTTTGAAGCACCAACTAGCTTTTGCTGTCACGTGCTTAAATTTTGAATTGATCATACTGAAAGTGGTGTGCTTTATATTGGTTTTCCATTTTTAGCTCAAGCAAACATAATAGGTTTGATTAAAATAGTGTTATGTTTCATGGAACTGTAGCATGATTACACAAAAACAACTTCAACTTAATTACAGGATGCAAATATTAATGTCTATCATGAGTCATCACTACAACCAATATTGGGATCAATTACGCGTAGATGCACATATTACAATGAGCAACAGCTCGAAATATCTTGTCCGCATTCTTATGTGATCCATATTATATATTATGTATGTGTTTCGAATAATTCATCGTCATACTGCTGCTAAAATATAATGCAGCAAAATGCAGGAAAAAGTCAGCAAATATTGCACTGACTAAACCACAATATGAAACATTCAGTACACACAATACAATATAATATGTATAATATGTTGTACATTAAGCAAAAAATAGTAACTTTATTTCATGGCATTGGATATAATACTTCTACTACCTTACCTTAATCTAAATCTAGTTCACCTCAGCCCACTACAAAACAAATAATTTCGTTTTCTGCACCATTGATGCGTTGTTTCTGTCGCCTACACCTTAAAACTGCCTTACATGGAAATAATGAGATAATTTTATCCTGTAAAAAATAAGCATCAAGTGTGTTTGTAATGCAACAACAAACATGTACATACCGTACACTATGTATAAACACAATACAATGAAATTTAAATTTAAAAAATAGGTGGGCATTGGGCATCACATTGTAAAGGCAAAGAGAGAAACAATTGAAATTAACCTTCTCTAACTATAACTATATATTACGTCTTATTGTACAGCAATACATTCAGTGAAAATAATCCACAAAATGGTGATACTTTTTTAAAGTTCGTAACTTTGTTATTTAAGAAAATGCTCTTGACAATGCTAGCATTGCTATTTGTCACACATGTAAGTGATGTCAATAATAATACAGCAGAATTAGGGAATCTATAAGAATAAATAAATAATGACGACTCGCTAATAGCTGCTTAAAAAGAAAATACTATTGAATACATAGTCAACTAAACAAGCGTGTAAGTTTTATGATGCATTTTAGTTATTCACTTTATATTTTTTATACATTACGTACTTACAAGAACAACTGTTCTTCTGTTAGAAAATGCTAAAATATTTGACTTGTGTAGAGTCTGGAAAAGAACATGTGGTCCAGACTCTATCTGGATCTACATACTTCTCCAACTAGAAAAGGCAATGTGGTTCGCTCTACATTTAGAAAATAACATGAAATTGTATTAAATAGAAAGTGTGAACCGCAAAGAAACTCTAGAAATTAGTGTTTCTTTTTACATGTCATCAATCGTAGCCGTAAAAGTTTTAACAATTTGCGAAAGTACTAAAATGCGTTAAAAGGTTATGCAGCATTTTGCATAACTTGCTCCTAAACTTCCGTTTCAAACGCAGGTGCAGACTCTTTTGGTTTGCTACTGTCAACTTGGGAAACATTTGGAGTGCTGACAGCTTTCACTTTCCTTTCTTTAAGTTTTGTGAACTGGAAAATATCGGACATATCTCTGATTCTGATTGCACCACCAGGTATCTCAAGCTTGAGAGACTCTGCGGAACTTTGGGATTTATTGACACTTTCTTCGCTTGCCTTGCTTGCATAGTCAGTATAGAGAGAGCTATTAATGCGAAAATCCTTTGACCGAGATGCAGCTGCTGCTGCTGTTACATTGGATCTAGGCCTTGGAATAGGAATACTGGTACTGGCAGTGCTGACTTCAGCAAGAATTTTTGCTTTGGCATCATGGACATTTTCAGCACTACTTGCAGTTGAAGGAGGCCGATAGAACGGAAGCTCGGGAAAACTTCCAAGAATTCTTGCTATTGACAAATCATGCACAGGAAGATAACCGGCGGAGTCGGGCTCATCCTCTGTAAAATTTCTACCCGAATAGAGAGGCTCAGAAGCGATAGAATCATCCATTGAGTTGGCTGAGAGCAATGATGGAATACTTTGAGACGTTACACTGTTTTTACTCGAGTAATGGATGAGATTCACACTCGGTTTTAGTTGTCGCGGTGCTAAATCTTTCAGTTCTTGACCGTTGGCCATATGCGACGCATTGAGAGAATACCCTATTTAAAAATTATACAAATATATTTGCATGAGTTGATAAGTAGCGTACAACAATAACTTATCTTGTCAGAATAGTAATAATTTTGTCCGTAATCCTGTAGGCTCAGGACTGTTATCTTTTGTGTAATGCAGAAAAGCAATATTTAACAATGTGAAAGCAAATCAATCTATTTTGTGTACGTACTGTTTCCACCTTTCGGTCTGTATTTCCTTCTCCGCCGCCAACGCTCACAACGGACCACCAGCCACACGAAGCAACATGACAGTACCTGAAATGGCCGTGACATTTTGGTTTCCAGAAAAAAATAACATTACATAATATTTTAAGATCATGCGAAAGAGAACTCAGCTCATATTTTATTATTTTATTCCAAGTATTTGTAATTAAGTAGAGAGATAAAATCGAAAGAGAAAACTCACCATGATGCATACTATCCCAGTGACAAGTAGTGCCACGGGAAGGGTTTTGTTATCCTTATCAGACATATTAATAAGTAGCAGTGATTATTATTATTATTATTGAACACGTCTCAGCGAAAACATTTTTAGGAAAAATTAGCATGTGAGCTTTGAGGGTAAAACTATGAAATTCTGCATTGTATCTGAATTGTTGATTACCATTTTGCTGGTATCTTTATAAGACATCCTATATCCCATTAGCCCATTTCCGTTTTCCACAAAAAAATGAGGATATTTTAATACTTAACAAACTCATGGACCAACTCACATGAAATGGTCTGATGCAAATTGCTCTTTTTACAATGTTTGTGTATTCTGCACTATATGTTTTTAAAAGAACACATTTTACATTCCAATTTTCCACAAGTTTTGCTATAAATTAGCAAAAACACACACACTATTATCAGCATTACATTTCTATATTTGCACTTTAAGCCACATTTTAGCTCACCTTGAGATTCTTGAACATCAACACACATTCTCAACATGCAATGTGTACATATTGCAGGTAAGAAGAAAAGCAGCAATAATTTTGTAAAGCTAAAAAAATGCAAACACAACGTAATAATGAAAATGACATGAGCCGTACGTTCAATGATAAGCAGACTTGTTTCAGCGTACTGCAATGCAAGACCATGCTTTGGAGTAGACGTTGTATTAATGAACTGTCTAGTTTTCAAAGCGTCGCTCATTGTATCTCTACGTATTATTGCAACATCACACAATTCACACACCACCACCAAAATATTAAAAAACCAGCCATTCGTGTAGCATGGAGGCTGTACACCTCCTACACCTGTTGAGTTAGATACATGCATAATATTCAAACTCAACGGCGATATTATGGCAGCAACTTACCTGTGTAATCTCTAATGACTGGACTATTGTTGTAAAACATTGCAGACTTGTGAAATTAGCCTTCCATTGTATTTCGACAATAAGACGTGGATTCAACTTGGTCGTCTCATTTATGTGAGGGAATAAATGGTGAATATTGCAAATCAAGCTACGTCGTACGAGGTCCAGTAGTATTGAGTTACATATTCACTATTTACCACATTGTTACATGAAATTACAAGGCAGTAGGACTGTATTGACAAACGATTTCGTGTGTGCAAAGCAAAATGTACAACGAGCAGAGTATGCATAGGCGCTTACTAGATATTCTCCAAAGAAAATTGCTCAATTATTCATTATTCATGGTTTATAGTATGTAGTATAAAAACCAGTGTTCACAACGCCAAGTGTATGTATTTTTTAATTAAATGAGCAATTTTTATTCGCTGAGAGTATAATATGAAACATGTAAAAACGTTCTTGTACACAAACTGCTGCATGCTACGCAAAAAAAAATCGACTACTTTCCTGCTATTCCTATTAGCCTAGAACCTTTGTTGTCATTTCGTTCTCTATTTTTATAGCTTCGTCATAAGTAGGTAGCAATTCAATGTCACTGATACTCGTTTTATGAAGATTGGTTGAATCGATATTCTCCGCCAAAGTAGGATCGTTATTACAATTTGGATAGCGCACTGTGCTATTGCAAATGCAACTGTTCATATTTGTTAAGGGTGTATTATTCGTATTGGAAGCAGACGGCGACAAAATAGAGTTCGGTTGATGAGGACTAATTGTTCCAACGATACAGCAAATATTGCTTCTTCTACCATGGGAAAGATGTGATCCATCTGAATTACCACTGGAATTGAGCTGGCATGATGAAACTACCAATGCATATGGTGGTGGGGACTGGGCTGCAGCTTTATAATTAAAGAGTTCATTCATTCGGTTATTTTTATTTTCATTGAAGTAAAAATAGTGAGAAAATTACTCACTTCACTCTTTTGATCTGCTTTCAGTTTTTTATGAGTTGGAATTTTGAATGCACATTGTTAATTTTGTGTACCTTCTTGTATTTCCCTTAATCGAGCCTTTTCTCGTTTCATTCTGCGAACTGCTTTTACACATGCACAAAACTGAACTGACATAGCTATGGCCAGCTAAAATAAATAATATTAAGTTGCTTTTAGCGTCTGCGAATGTTGAAAAAAATACTGAGCGACACAATGTACACAATTGTCTACTTACAAAAAATCCGGTTAGCAAAGCCAGTATACCAAAGACAAAATAATTTGGAGAATCCATTAAGATACAGAATAAAAACTATATGCGAAATAGTTGAGACGTAGAAACGAAAATTCATAGGCGATAAATGATTCAATCAGTCGGCACCAGTGGATATTTAGATTTCCACAGATTAAAAATGAGATTATTAAGCAAAGATTTTTTAAGTAAGAATGCACAAAAATATAATAATGGTTGGTAGCTCATAAACACTTTTTATTCTTCCATTTCAAAAAAATACTATTATACATTATCACGTTCAAGCTGGCAGGGATCCTTTTGTTATCCCGATATTATTATGATCGAGATCGTTCATCTCTAGTTACCGATGTTTTTGATATGTTTTGTAAATAATGTCATGTCTGATACTGGCACTGCTACCTGGAAGCTCGTAAAGAAGTACTTGTACATAAAAATAACATTTTTCATTTATATTTATCTGTTTGTGTAATTGGTTGAAACGTTATGTGAGAAAAACTTAATTGTTTGAATGCTTGATGGAAATTAAGATAAATTTTTTGGTGTGTGTATACAAAGAGAGAAAAACAAAATGTCTGTTTAATGCAAATACACGTACTTTCATTGTCAGATTTGCAGTACGGATGTCGGAAAAACGTAATGTGTTTTGGCAAACCACTTTAAGTAACAAACTTTTTACGCGCTGATCTCAACCAAATTTTCGTACAAATACTCTTAAAAAACTATGTGCATAAATAAACCATAATAATCACTAATCATAGTCAAGCACGAAGTACTTGACAGACAAGAGAGTACATAATACCACAACTGCAAATATGTGCCTGTTTGCAAGCGATTTGTAGTGCAAAGCACTTTGTAAATATATGCGGAAATATCTGCCAATTAATTTAGGATTTTCGGATCATGTTGCACAGCAGGATACAGTTGCAGTTGATTTATTCATTACCAGATTCGTTTCATTTATGTTTTTCTTCAAAATGTCATCTTTGATTTTTAAAAGAATACCTATTCTAAAAGACTACGTATACGCAATGCATATCAAATAATTCTCAACAAATGTATCAAGTGTCCAACAACTTAAATCCTGTGTATTGTACGACTAAAAATATAATAAACTCCAGCTCTAAAGTTGAGCCTAATTATTTAAAACAATAATAATTACAGAAAATAAGGAGAAAGTTGTACTTGACTTGGGATATACTTAACAGTTTATCATTGGATTTCGATCAGTTTCACAATCAATCAAATAAACACTGTCATATTGTTAGTTGTATCATTCAAGTGCATTTTTACGAGATTTATATAATATTTTCTGTCGTAGCTCAGTGTGACTGTTGCGAACGGTAAAAGAACTCTGTAACATAGTAAACAGGAAATAGGCGGTAGTGAGTATAGATAGATGGAGTGCATGCTTAAATATTAATAACAAATAACAAAGAACAACAGACGAGTACTACTAGTGTGTACAATTTGAATCACATATTTTTCCTATGACCTTGGGGGATAGTCCTCTTGCTTCCAGCTTTACAATGAATTCTTCTTTGAGGCTAGGTTTCACCATCACATCTGTCGCTTTCCCAACTTCCGCAAATATTGATCTTGTCAGGAAAACCACCTTTTTTGCAAAAGATTAAAAGTGTTTAGATATTAACATTCTTGCATACTTATGGAATCTCCTTTCAAATATATTTCACTTGTATTTCATATCATACACCGTCGTTCCTTTCTTCCTCCAAATCCTGCAGTGTTTTCACTTCACCCTCCGTTGTAGGATTAAACTGGAAAATTGTGTATCCAAGATAAGGATTTTCTATTCCTGTGCTCATTTTGGTGTTTTAAGTTATACTTGTACGATGGAAATTATAGACTGTAATCTTTGTGGAAGAAGTAGCTATTTGTGTCACTCAAACTGACTAGTTAATGAATGCGCGTTGAAGTTTGTAACCCAGCTTATATTAGCCTAATTATTGTCACAGCACTTGTTTCCAAATCACAACTAAACAAATAATGCAGAATTATTGTTTATCTACCTATGTGTACATTCTACATCAACAGGTCCAAGTCCATTTGTTTGCACGCTGAACAACAATTCCCACAAAAAAACTTGGAAAAATCTCTCCCTTGACCAGTATCAAGTAGCAATGCTCAAAATGATGTAAGTATATTCAAGATAGAGAACTTGTTTTTTGGTGTAACAAAGCTAATATCTGTGCCACAGCCACGTATAAATCATCTACAGGGCATTTTTTCATTTTTTCCAAAAGAATATCTTTTGTTGCGGGGATATCCCATATATGCAGCAATGAATAACACAAATATTCCTGCGGTTGAATCTATGTTATTACGTTCTAATACTGATAAAACATTCCGTGGAAAATATTACGTGAGATAAATATGATGCAGCAATGATGCGTGCTTTCTGAGGTCGCATTTGGAATGAGAAGTTTGGGCAAGCATTAAATAATTTGGGCATCCAACATTTTATCTTATCACCGCAATAGCTGTAAGCTTTATGACTTGCCGTGACTAAAATGTGGTTCTGTGTATAGCTTTACATTGCCAACTGTTATCGTTACAATTGTAAGTAGCTGATGCACGGTTAAAGTTTATCCGTTTTTCTTGGAATCTTACAGCTTTATTTTTTAACACAAAACTACAAGTACAAATGCGACATGACATGCTCTGCAAAAGGGTTTTGCTACGCCGCCGTCTCGTAGACAGCTCACAATAGTAGTGTCATTCAATGTCAACCTTTGCCAACCCAGAAAAATAATGAATAAATTACGTACATATATAAAATTTCGTCACTGTGTATTTATTTTTATACACATGTATTAATGAACATACAGGAAGTTTGCCAACTCTTTGGTAAATATAGTAATGAGCTAGTTTTTGCGGTTGGGTCATGTCCTCATTATCTGTCATTTTCCCGTTTGATTTTTATGTGAATACAATCCACCCAACTGTGATGCTTATCTTTGGAAAAATCAATAAGTATTGAATCATAAATGCAAACAGAAACAGAAAAAAAGTGTGCAAGGATAAATTATTGAAAACATTAAATATACCGATAAAGGTGTTATTAGACACAAGTAATATCAAAAAGGCGGCTAAATTCATTCAATAAAAGTGATGAGCTTGTCGATTCGTAGCATTTAACATGCTTAGATATTTTAACTACTAGCAATAGGAGTAATAAATTAATAACCTAGTGCAATCGTAAATCCTATGAGGTTACATTGATTTATGATCAGGTTTAGCCCACCACCAATTCCTGCACTGAAATTTGATTTTTTTCACGATTAAAATGTGCACATAAATTGAAATCGGCTTTTTACAAAAGACGCTTAACTTTGTACCAAAATAATTATGTACAAAAACTGGCAGCTCGATTATCAAAGTTTTAAAAATCTGAAATTACAGCTAACAATAATTCTCACTTAATACATTCTAGGTGACAAAAACTCAAGTATGACTAGAAGAACAATTTTCATTTAGAGGTAAAACACATCGCTGTGCTACGCTAAACCATTCTGTACACATTCTTCATACGATGGCGGCTCTTCATACGCTGGAACCGCAGTCTCTTGATTTCTAAACCATTGGCGACTGGTGAACGTTGGTCTTGGAATGTTTACCAGATATTCTTCAGATCTTGACACGATAAATATATCTACAGCAGGAGATCCTGCATGCAGCAAAAATGATATGTTAACTCAAAATATGATAAAGAATGACTTTATAATATCTGACCGAAGGCACAAATGAAGTTTTAACAAACCTGGCTGCATAATCTCCGTATGAGGTAATACTGACGTATTCGTTTGTAATGTATCGTCTGGTCGGCAGCATTTAATGGACAGAAATATTCCCTGTTTGGATAAATTAGCCATAAAACATAATTGGAATAAATGATAGAATTGCTTTGGAATAAATGATGAAGAAATACCATTTTTTTATTTTCTGACTCACCAGACAATATGCTATAACTACTACCACAAGTCCAAGTAAAGGTCCTGTAACAGCGGCAAGAACCGTGCTTGTCGACATATTTTTTATGTATGCGAAACAAGGCTAAGGGCAACTTTTGAAATTTTGATGTATCAACGAAGTGATCATTTTAAACTGATATTCACTATTGAAAGCGAAGATACATACTTGCATATATGCATATTATGTGTGTCAATGACCATGTATGTATTCATATTCCGCCTGAAAATACTATTTTAAGTACATATTCGGATAGATAATCTATTATTGTGAATGCTCAATATTCGCATTGAAATGAACGTATTGTAACGCGATGATAGAATCCACAAACATTTTCCATTGATGACTGATTAAATTAAATCTAAACAATAACAACAAAGTCATTGTCTACCTTATTTAAAAATTTGAAGACTCACACATATTAAGGGAAGCATTTATTTATGTAAACACGTACTTTGTTCGTTTACATTGCATAGTGAAACATTTATACGTAGTATTTACGTATGTATCACTAGCTTGGTTATCTTTCATTTCACTCTTTCTATTAGACAGAAAGCTACATGCGTATTATGGTGTTATCTCAACTAGACTCTTGTCAAAAATTATTGAATTCCAGTTTGATCATATTATTTTAGTGATAAAATTGATAACTTTCCAATCATAACGTGCAAACAACAACAATTGAGAAAAATATTTAGATTTTCCAGTGGGTAAATCCTGCCCATGCTTCGGATAGGCTACTCATGATACAGAAATAATTGTAGATTATCAAAGTCAGAGTTTTTTGTATGAGTTTAGTCAATGCATCACCACTCATTGCATGAAATAATTTTTAATAGTCTGTACAATCATAAAATACTCAATTTTGAAGTAAATATTGAACATACCAATATTTTATTTATAAACTTGTTGTTTTCATATATTAGTAATACCATTTACCTAAAGTTAATTCTTTAAAAAGTGAGGTGGTAGATGAAAATTAATGAGATCACCTTGAGTCTTGAGATAAAATTGGAAATTTGAACAAAAGTTTATTTTAATTACTGCAAACTTCATTATTACTGTGCTCTTCTGTCAGCACAACAACGTTACTGTCCATTCTATGATTTAAAGTTGTGCTGGAAGAGGAATGCTCCCTTGAGCTTGTCTGTTGCTGTATTGGAACTGGTGCTATGGATAGCTCCTCCACTTGCATCGTATCGAAATTGCTTGCTGCACCTTGTGAAGAAGCTTCTTCATAACTTGGAGGATGGTCTTCAATTCTCGCAAGAACTTTATGCAGCGATATAAGATCACCTGGTCTTGTAACTGACATGGAGGAACTGGAGTCAGAACTTCCTATTAAGCATTTTAATTTACTCAGAAATTACCCATATCATATCTTGTACAAAATCCAAGTCATTGCATGTGACATGTTTTTTAAATAAATTATTTCAGGAAAGCTATTCAGTACATACCAATATAGTAAATTTGAATAATTCGCTGTGGACTTTGATGAAGTGAAGAGGATGTGGGTGAGGTACTTTGATGTGAGGAAGTGTCATTTGCACGTCTCATTCTTATGCGGCAAATAAGTGTTATCTGGAATGATGGTATGAAACATCATTCGTATATTCATAGATTATACCCTAGTATTTTTTATGAAATGAAAAGCCTAACCACAAGAAAGCTTAAACTCAAGAGAATTCTTAGAAAATCAATTTACTTACAAATCCTAAAACAAAAAGTAACCAAAAGGCTAAGATTGCGATGATAATTTCGTGCGGCAAATATCCCATGACTTTCAAGTAAATTTTGAGTTGGAAGCACACAACACTCGTTGAAACCTGCAGGTTGTCAACTGGGGTGGGAGATTTATTATTCTGACCTTTTTTCCCTTCTTTTACAAACCGTCAAAACGTTAATTGGATTCAAATGTAAGATGAGAGCTTCAAATCATGCGTGCGAGTGAAATTATTCTTTTCATGTCAGTAGCAGAAATGTTAACGTAAACTGGCTGTGCTGCTCATTTATTTTAAATATTCCTTTAAGAGAGGTTGTTGGATTAAAAAATTGATCATGTTTAAATTTTTTGCCAGACCATGATTATAATATGATGACGGCAATGAACAGGAATATGTTGTTCATGGTTAATATTATTTTTGGATACTGCTTAGAGGTGTTCACGATGGGTCGGGTTTGCCCGCAACCCGCAAACACCCGCGGGACCCGCAAAATGCGGGCGGGCGGTCCAGCTAAATAAACGAAAATGCAAGCGCGGGCTTGGGCGGGCTTAGTCGAAAATTTACCGCGGGTGACCGCGGGTACCCGCATGTATATTACAATGTTATAAAGTGGAAATTGTAGCATCATTTAACGTCATCCATGCCTTTTATTATCAACGATCCAAGGTACAAAAGATGCGTATAAATTTAAATCTCTCAAATTTGGTTTATATGCAGCGTAATACAATATATGTTCCAAATTTTCAAATCTTGTACGGTTTGCGTGTATGCCAGCCAATTAAATTACGGAAACAAACGAGCGTACTTTAACTGCAGCAATTGATAATTGACGAGCGATTCTAGGGGAAAA
>JAHZMZ010004785.1:0-12637 GCA_027743805.1 Lepidocyrtoides sp. E14
ACAAATTACGACGGCTAAATCTAGACTTCATTTCCGTTATCAGTATTGTGTAATTATATCAGTAAAGTAGGCTGATGTGTAACATTACTGATAGTTCTACTAGTACAAATATTTTCGACTTGTGTCCGACATTGTCATGTCACCATTTCAATTTCCATACCACTTCTCTCTCCCTCAACCAAACTTGTCTGCTCTCAGCAAATTTGTTTTTTGTAGGTAACTAACTCAAGTCGTAAAACATGTTAAAACCTTTCCCTAGGAAACTTGGTTCACTAGCGAGTGCTCATAATTGACGATGATTTATACCACAGCTAATAAACTTGTTATACAAAAACGACTACAAGAGCAATGTCAGCCAATGAAAAGAAAATTAAATTACTAATAGTAATAATAAGGGTTAAGCACAATGCTATTCAATGGGAAACGTGAAAGGGAAGTAACATGCGGCGGAAATAACTTCCACTCTCACATACATTATTATTTTTTTTGTATTCAAAGTAGGTATGTTAGCTTGTCTTAAAAACTGTGCCTCATCCCATTACCATGATCCCAATGAAACGTCACAAGCACACTAGTGCTGTAATGGTTGCAAATATTTGCATAAAACTCATTCATTCCCACGCTCCACTACTTTATTTGTACGTACATCTGTTACACTGAAATGTAGAAGGGGCAAAAAATTGTTGCGAGCCCATCTCTTTTTCTCAAGTTCATAACCACTTTTACTTTGAATATTACTTTAATAATTTCTTGCTTGGCGCAAAAACCAAAAGACTTTTAAGAGAAAGTAATGGAATTTGATATTCTCAGAATGCAACTATACTAAACCAGGGACTGTGTGTGTGTCACTCTCTCTTGGATATTAAGATAAAATGTTTCTCTGTTTTTTTCTTTGTTTGTGCAGCTAATAGATCCTCCTTCTTATCATCCTGGTCGTCAACATTCTCATCCTTTTCATCTCAGAAAAGAGGATTCAATCCCTGCTCGACGACTACGACAACACATTTCTTTCTTTCTTTCTTTCTGTAAGCCGCAAAACTACTAACCAATCCACAAACCACTCAACTACTTGAAGCAAGGAGAAGAGTGAAAAAACATCGTCGTCATCACCAGCTTAAGTGTGTGCTCAAGAGAAGAGTCCGGATAAAAATAGGAAAGGGGCATCATGATACCTATACTTCTTGCCATGGGATGCCTCACCGGCATCCAAAAAAACTGTACTAAAGATGCTCCTCGTACCCCCATCATGAACTGTAAGAATCCTTATTATTTTTATGAAAAAAAAATTATGTATGGATAAAGTAGTCATTGAAGCAAAACAATCTAGCAAAAGGGGAAAATAGGTTTAACAACTGTATTTCATAGGGTTTCAAGTGGAAGTAAGTTATGATGACAGTGATAGAGAGAGTACCTGTTTGATGACGCACTTTATGTTTTAACATTATCACCTTTTCACCATACAAACAGCCAGCATGCTTGCCAGCAGACTGCTTTTATGTTGACATTTCATCGTATTTTTTAGCTGTCAAACGATTCGCCCGAATTCCACCAGAAGCCTATTATCTCAATAATCATCCATTTTTCGTAAATCTTCACTTCCATTTAGTTTAGGCACCACCAACAGATATATAATATGTGTACTACGTTTATGCTTCTCCTTCCATCTTCATTTGTTTTAGAGCTCAACTAAAACTGAAAAATCACCACCATACATCACTAACTCACATATCTCTTCTTCCTAAATTCTCCTTTCTTTTGACAAATGGAAATATTAAAAAGGAGAAAAATAGACACGAAAGATAAATAACCGAAAATGAAGACACTCTGGGCTTACGTACTTTTTGTGTGGGAAGAAGAACTGCTTCTCTCTACTTGCAAAAAAAATAATAAGGGGATATACACATTACGCAAAGAACAAACTCCCATCCAATATTTAACCCAGCAAATGACGAATGCATAATATTAAAGCGAGCAAAATAATCCTTGAAAGTTTTTAGTGTGCATTCAAGAAACTACTAGAAGAGAACATGCTGGTATTATTGCCACAAACATGGCCACTACCACTGCAAAATTTTCAAAATGTAAAAAGAATAGAGAAGGAACAAAGTTATAAAAAAAATTCCAAGGTATTTACACAAGTAAACTTTTGCTGCTGCGGTAACACTTTTAATGCAAAGTACGTTGGACGGCCCCATTGAAATGAAAGGAGAAAAAAAAAGAAAATAAAATGTAGTGAGGCACTCATGTGCTCTTCTTGTATTTTTTTTCTGTCCTTTTCTTGCCTCAAATTTTTCTCATGAGAGGAGAAGAAGAGAAGCTAGGGTGAAAGTAGAAAGAGCCTGCAGGCACTCTAAAGTTTGATGAAACGTGAACCCAATCCTTTCTTTACTTTTTTTCACTCTTACTCACTCTCTCTCATTTCAGCTCAGTTTCTCTACATGTATATTATCAAACAATATAAGCATGTTAGCTAAAATGCTCAACAATCTTGCTAATTGATCCACTTTGTGCGTTTGTCTGCCTAGCATCTGTACAAAATGATTGGTTTTAGTAGTTAGCTTGAACTTGTCTCAAGATTTTCGCTACTTCAGTAAACCTGCCAAATTCATTCTTTTATTTTCTCTACTTTACTTTCCGTTAGCATTCTAACCCAGGCGTTCCTTCTCTAGATTCAAGTATTCTGTTTAACTTTGCGGGTACCTTGTTCCTCCTCCTTGTAAAACGTCGACAGTCATGAAGCAGATCATGATGATGATGATGATCATCATCATCATTATCATCAACTTTCTCATTGCGAGCGGTTGCAAAACCCTGCTTTTTTTAACAAACTCTTTACATACTTTGCATTTCCAACAGAGAGTGTGACGCTAGAGGGAAGAAAAAGGGTAGGAAAAATAGAGAAACATGGTGAATAATAATTCCCTTCTGTGCATCATGTGTACATCTTTTCATGGTACAATCTCTTATTTTTCTCTCTCTCTCTCTCTTCCTCTCTTTGCGAATAAAATCAACAAATCGCTCACCATTTCATCAAACTTTTATGTATATTGCTAGCCAGAAAGAAACTACTCTTGTGCACATAATTTTTTCTCATCAGAAAGATCGTCTTCATACGTCATTCGTACCAAAAAAATGAAGCTACATTTTCTACGACTCGCTCTTCATTTTCTCGTCCATTCGTCCTCGTCGTTCTTATTTTTCACTGTGACAACACTAGTCTTTCCAGAGAGAAAGACATCCAGCAAGAATGGATGAACGGTATGGTGAGTGCAAGCGAAAAATAGAAGAGAGTGACAAAGTGTTCCATTTGCTGATTTTTCTCTCTTCCACTGCCTTTTGTCCTGTATTGCCGAAAGGTCATAAAAAGGCGTTTTTTTTCGTTTGGCTTAGTAGATCTTCTCTTCTCTTTTTGCTTTACCACCGCAACGGTGAGCATAATGCATACATACATCAACATCTTTACAACTAACTTGCGTCAAACGAAGACGCCGACTACAGACATAACCGTTTTTTTCTAACTACCAAACAAAAAATAAATCGTGACTTCCTCTCCCTTTCTCTATGGATGTTTTGCAACTTATTTTTTTTCCTTTTGCAATAACGAAAAAAAGTTGAGAGGGAAATGGAAGATGATAATAGTGAAAATTGAGCTTTCCAACAACAGAATAGCTAAAGAGAAGGAAAAGAGGAGACTCAGTGTCCCATTTCTTTTCCGTGTGTGCTACTTCTCCTCTCGATATATTTTTATTTTGTCAAAAAAGCAGTAAGGAGGTAGATGAAAGCTCTGATATGGCAAAGTTGTGCATGTGTGTTAGTTGGATGGAAAGAAAAAACGCTGCTGTTGTAGAATAGTACAGAACTAAGTTTTTACATTTATAACAATGCCACCGAGGTCGAGATTTTAGTTGAGTGTATGAAAAATAAATTATTTCGGTTTTTTCACCATGCATAAATTTTGATGCCTTGGTGAATACATTTAGTTAATAATTTCACTCATGAGAATGAATCTTGATTTTCTTTATGGTTATTATTCAAATGCATTCACTAACTGTTTTCAATGTAAATGAGTAAACGAGCTTTCTTCTAGTTCAAAAAAAAAAGATCGAGTACACTGGTTCAAGCGTAAGCGTATATTTCATGTTTACCACTAATAATATGATTATTATTGTTATTTGCTCATCCTCACCATTACAAAATAAATCAAAACAAATAAGTGAAAGCTCATTTTCTCCTCTTGCTCCCTACGTACCTATAAAGAGTAAGTGCATTTCGTGATAGTAGCTTTGTTTTCATCAACATGGAAACTTGAACAAGCAGCTGCAACATTGGAAGCAACTTGCAGTACTGATATTATGTTATCTCAATATACATAGAGAACGATACATATTGATACTATGTTATCTCAGCAAACTAGCTTTTGTCGTTTTACATGGCCATGTTAACACTTTCATGTATAAACAATAGAAATAGGTGATTAAACCGCTTCTTATTTGTAAAAACGGGTGTAGGTAAACCCATTATTCGTTAAAAATATTTCGCAGCACATCAGCAAATTGTGTCCATTGGGTAAACGCAGCAAAACAAGAGATTATTTCTGGTATCATATCAGCATCAGCATCACCATCATAACCATCACAATAACAGTCAACAAAGGTGTAAACATAATCATGTGCACTGCAGTCACAAAGAGGATAAATAATCCTAGAGAGATTCTTTTTTCTGTGTAAACTTTTATCATCAAATTGCCCAAGCAAAAAACGAGCATTTCTCTCACCATTATCCCGTTCTAGTGTTAAAAAAGCCATAGATTTTGGGTACTTTTTTGCTGTTTTTGTGCAAAGTTTTAGGTTGACGGCACAGTTTCAGCTAAAAAAAAAAAAAACTATTTAGTGTGTCTGTCGTCAGAAATTTTTTATGCAAATCGCTCTGTATTCAGGAACAAATGACAATGATAATGACAATAATGATTATGTCATGCCACTTTCCTAGTATTACCACTCTAGTGCCCTAAATACAACTGCTAACGCCACTTATTTCTATTAAATTACAAAATTTTCCGGTTTCCACTTACATCTATGTAAAGTTAAAATTACGATAAGAGTCGTGTAATGACTACAGTTATTGTTAATATTAAGTAATTGAGAAGAGTAATGGCAACTTCACATCTCATCCATTATTTCTAGGGATTTGTTACTGAACAAATTGTTTCTTTGCAGAAAATCCCTTTCTTTTTTTCACAACTTTTTTTTCCCCAACAACTAAACAAATATACGCAGCAAAAGGATAGAAAGAAAGCATAAGCAAATTTGTGGTTATTTAAGATAAAAGTTGTAGAATCCCTCCAAAGCCTTTCATATAGGTATGAATACTATCAACTTTGTATGTATTGTCATTTGTTTAGCAATTTTATACACAGAGAAGATGCAAAAAATATATTTAAAAATACTAGAAAGATGATGGACAGGAAAAAAACTAATGTGCTATTTTTTGTGCTTTAGCGTTTTTCTATTTCTTACGTCAATGTTAAGTGTGTGCGCTGCTCCAGCAGTAAAAAAAAATGGAATGAGTTTGGTAGTTTTTATTTAAAAGAGTTGTTGAATGAGTTTATAAGCTTGTGTTTATTTAGTAGTAGTGTTAGTAGGATTTAAGGAGGATTTTTGTGTGTATTCATTTAAGTTTTATTCACTGCCTTTCTTTATAGCTCTACTAAAAACCACAATGAACTGGCACTAACTGAAATAAGTAGTTTGCTGGTTGTCCGCCCAAACGAAACTTTACGCCTTCCTCTCTCTGCTCCACTCGATGCGATGCATCCAAATACGCATTCATATAAATATTAGTTTATTCTCCTCAACTGCTTATTATTATCTTTGTTATTATGTTGCCCATGTTCTACATGCATTGTGGTGTTGGGCTGGAGAGAAAGAAGATAAATATTTTGGTGGAGAAAAGGGAACTAATTCTTTTAAAAAATAATGGAAAATTTCGTAAAAGGCAGTCAGCAGCTGCTGTTGCTGAAAGTATGGTTTGTTAAACCTATCCCAGTTGTGTACAGCAAAGTAACCATTTAAATATAAAAGTTTGAAAGAATGGGGGAAAAGT
Organism: Lepidocyrtoides sp. E14; assembly: GCA_027743805.1. NCBI lineage: Eukaryota > Metazoa > Arthropoda > Collembola > Entomobryomorpha > Entomobryidae > Lepidocyrtoides > Lepidocyrtoides sp. E14. The sequence continues at coordinate 6,103 of JAHZMZ010004785.1, forward strand.
GGAAATGTAGTTGTTTTGTTGTTGGCTCTTGATGCTTTCTAATGTTAAGGCTGGTTGAAGTGGATACAATTCAAGATGGAGGAGGAGGAGGAGGAAATAGAGACAAGAGAGGGGCTAATCGGAGGAAGATGGGCTTGCTACATTATTTTGCTGTTGTAACTGCTGTACTTAAAAAAACGGTTGGAAGAGGAGGGCTAAAACTGTAAAACTTTTGGTGTGTAAATTGTTGTTGCTGAAATAAAGTGGGAGAAATACTCACTCACATTATTTTTTGACAGTAGCAGGTGGTATAATAACTTTTAGCTATTAGTAATGAGCATCCATAGATATAGATAGTATGTACTAGACCAGCTATTCTGCATCATGCTTACGTTTAGAGAGTATTATTGCTAGGTTGTCATTATGTGTGACGATAAGTTCTCAGTACTACTTGAACATTCTAGGACATGCTTCAAAAATCGAATGCAAGGTTTTATTTTGTTTTTGCTATATAGAGTGCTCCACAAATTACATCTGCTATTAATGCAAAAACTCTATTGGAAATGAGGACTTGAAAGTGTTTTCTTTGTACATAGCGAATGTCAACTTGTTACTTATCATTGCTGTCAAATTTGCAATAAAAAATAGCATCACTGCTAGAGCCGAGGAATAGCTAAATATTAAATAATAATAATATCAAATGGGGATAAAGCCGAGGTCGCGGCACTCTAAGGATTTTTCACTTTTCGGTTTGCTCATTTAACCCATCATTGTCACCGTGACATTGCAATAAGCGGTTTCTAAACAGTTTCCTCTCTCGCTCGCTCCTGCCATACCTTTGTGCCTCTACACCGTTCGTATACTTACACAAGTTATCGTAGAGCTCTAATGCTGCTGCTGCTGTTATACGCTGGAGTCTTGAGCCGAGTCATTTTACATTTTGCTATGAGTGAAAAAAATATAAGGGAACATTGTCGTCGTAAACCACCACCGACACCACTACTACCATCATTATCATCAACATCGTTACGGTGACAAACAAGAGCCTTTACACTGCTTACATAAGAAGAAAGAATATTTCTCATACAGGTTACCTTGCTGGTGGCGGTGGTGGCTGGTTATTTTTATTTTATACGTGGCGTGCCATACCAAGCATACCTTCTGCTTTGCTTAGAGACTTACCACCATACCAGAAAATTAATCAAATCACGCTCCACTGCTCTCTCGCTTTCTCCCACTCTTTCTCTCTGGCTCATGCACTCGCATACTTTTCACACAACCAGTTGCTTTTCCCTCACTTCTCTTTTTGTTTCTAGATGAAAAAAAAAATCACTTGATGAATAGAAAAGTGTAAAAAGAAAAATTGCAGAAAAAAATATAACCAGGATAATATGTATTCATGCATGTATGTATATATATAGATACACAAGTACTGATATTAATATAGTTTCCACTTCGCTCCCAATTTAGATCAATTGAAGCACATTTGGAGTCCTACCAACCCTTTTCTTTCACGAAACTATGAACACGGGTATTGGACGCGAAATGACTCGGCAATCGACTGGAGACTTCTTGTTGGAAAAACTATTAGGGTTGCCCTAGTCAATGTACGTTAATTGCTTTAGGAAGAAACAGAAAAAAAACGGAATTTTATGTTGGACAATTCCAGTTACTTGTTACTTTCCTTTCATCTTATTTAATAGGAAACTCCTTGGGTAGTAGACACCATGAAAAATAATAACAGCTTCACTGGCGTTTCTCGTCAAATTCTTGGGGTGTTTCGAGAAGCACTGGGTTTTGACTGGAAACTTGTCTTTCCTGAGGATGGCAACAATGATGTCGGAATATATGACAAGGAGAAGAAAAAATGGACTGGCTTACTGGGCATGCTTCAAGAAGATGTAAACATCCATTAGTTTTCAAGAGAATCTTCACGTTTGAAAAAATAATAAAATGTTTCCTTCCTTCTCAGAATATACGCCTTTTATCATTGTTATCACAATGCTTTAACTGCTTTCCCAACAGCAAATAAATTAATGTCATCTTGTTTTTGCATACTTGTTAAACATAGAAAGCGGACATTGCGTTGGCTTACACGAGCTTTCTACCAGAACGTCTGGAAGCTTTTGACTTTTCTCGGCCATTTGGAGAGGAAAAGTGGATGATCATGATGAGTAGGCCTCAGGAGACAACTGATGGGGATGGACTTATCGCTCCATTTCAGCCAGAGGTACACTTTTTAAAAACGTTTCTTTTCTCTTTTACATTTTTTTCCGTATATGCATAAGTACACATGAGTGCATTCCTACTAAATCATAAGTGGCTTCATCTCAAGTTTCCTTTCTCTCTCATTCCTTCTTACATTAGCATACATATGTCTGCTGAATGCAGGACCATAGTATGGTACAAATGGAGAAATAAGAGAAAAATAGCAAGTAGGCTACCGAAAACGATACCAAATAGGCTGGAAAACAGTCGACTTTTTGATAATAAGGAAGAAAAGGAATAAAACGTTTAGATTTTGAAAAATTGAGCAAAAGAAAAATATTTTTCAGCTGAATGGACAGCCTTTGTCCATTATAACGAGCTACTCAACAGAAGAAGCAGTGCAGTGAAGAAGAAAACACGTTGGACATGGCTACAATGACGGTCCTCATCGTATTTATAGCCCCCAGCATATTTTTTATGCTGTTGTTGATCATGATAGTTTCGACAAAAATGTGATATGTATCAGGATATTCAATATTGTGCTCTACTTACAAAACCGATATTCTAACACAGACTGGTGTTTATTTATCCTCATGACTATGACGAACTTCCAAACTGCCTACAGTTTTTACGTTGCCGACAATGCACTAACGATAATAATATCTATGTTTGAATACCTGGGCGGTTTTATACGGCGATCGCATGCAACCTTTGCTATTTTATATATTCCTTACTCATATATGAAGAAAAGTGAATGATGATAAATCAGAATGCCTTCCGGTGACGGGCAAACAAGCTATTCTATTTTATTTTTCCTTATTCCACGTTGTTTTCGACGTTTCTTTCCTCCTGTAAACACCATCTAACCTCCCCTTCATCTCTTGTCTTTTTTTTCTCTCTCTTCAAAAAAAATAACTGCTTTTGCTTTACCCACGCATCTACTTATCTCTTTCTCGCTTGCTATTTTACCCCTTTTTTTCTCTTACGCTACCCTACAAAACGTATAATATGCGGTAACATAAACATGTCATGTGTGCTATATGTATGCATGAATGGTTGTGAGACGGATGAATATTTCTAATCTGAACTGAACCAAGTCTGCATTATTAACAACATGAACATCTCATTTTATGATGAAATGTACAAGAAAATGGCAAGCCAGTTTATCTTTTTGCATGACTGCCTCCTTATTGTCATTTTGGCTTTGTTAAAAACGACGAGCTATGATCTTGATGATGATGCTGCTGCTGCTGCTGCTTTTGTGTAATCTTGTTGCTTCTTTTTCTTCAATAAAAAGAGCAACTAAAGCCACAAGCTAAGGTTTAAATTTTTTTGCTTTGTAGTCTAGCTTCCTTCAAAAAGCCTGCATTATTCCTATTTTGCAAAACAAATGAGTTGACGATGGGAAGGATAGATAAAAGACAAACCTGTCAATAAAACAGTACGTTACTGATATCCTTCATTTTATATTTCATGCATATATTTCTCAAGATTTCTTATAACCCCAGAAGAGTAATCATGAATGAGTAAATAAAAGTAAAAGTAGCGAAATACATATTTTTTCAGAGAAGGAAAATAAGGGAATCCAAGCAACAAATAATAAAAATAATAGTGACATGAAAAATAACAAGACATGTACATTGTACAAAGAAGAAAAAAAAGTTTTTTTGAACGAGACAGTAGCAGAAGGCGGTTTTATAAGAGCAGCAGCAACAACTAGTTTCCACTAATAAGCATAAACTGATGCTGAGGGGATTTGGAAATAAATCAATATCTCTGCACTATATTATTATTATTACAAGGAGAATACATATACATACATACATGCACCCCTATTTCCTTAGCTTTTATCTGGTGGATCATCATGATCGTCATTCTTTGATTTCGATTCATGCATACTTCTGTACACATGTATATGTAAACTGTTCAGTATTATGTATGTGAGTAATGTTTAGTGTATTTTTTGAAAGAAAAAAAAGGAGAAAAAAAAGTTTTTTTTTGGAGTTTTTCTGAGTAAAACGAGTAAATAGTAAAAAAATAGAAGTATGCAAAAGTATGTTTTATTTCTCTCTCTGAACACTTCCCATGCACACCGCACATGCTACAGAGAGCACAAAAATGAGAAAACTTTCTGCCAAACCAGATATGCCAGAAGGAATCTGGGAATTGAGGCTAATACGATCACATGGGTAGGAGGACGACAACGAGAACTATAAAGATGAGACGATGATCATGACCAAGTAAAGGTTGCAGATAAACATGTAGATACATTATTTGTATATATGTATCATGTTCAAAAATGAGCAAAGTGTAAGAGGTACGGGGGTAACACAACACTGCACTTACCAATATTTATGTGAGCACGAAATCTCTTATAAAATACAAGTAGACCAGAACAAAGCAGACACATACATATGCGTGTGTACAAATGTTATTTGGGAATCCCAGCGGAAGATCATGTTCACCAAGAAGGAAAAGGAGAGCACTTGAAAAAAAAGAGTAAAAAAAGAAGTTGAGACGTTTTTCTCCTGAAAAATAAAATACAATCAGGGACTAGATTTTGTTTAGTCGATATCTGTGAGTTTGTTTATGCAAAATAGGAAAAAAACACACAAGTATCGAGTAGTAGTATTGTGTATAATGCGTAGATGGTGATTTGATGATGATGATGATAGCAAGTATGCAAAATATCAGATAAACAAGTTTCTTGTTTTCTTTATTTGCAACTTATGAAAATGGTGGGGGTAGTAGTAGTAGTGATGATGATGACCGTCATCATTTTTAAAGTAGACGAGCCAAACGGTAAAAAGGAGATGGAAGGGAGGGAGAAAATGGAAAGATGTTAAGGTAATAAAATAACTTTTTCCACTCTCTTTAGTCTTTTTGGATGAAGGTGGTTTGGGAAGGCGTCCAAAAAGTGTGGAATACAAGCATCCAAAAAAAAGTAGCCAAATACTACTACAGCTTCACATTATTTTTGTGTAGTGCCACAAGGTATTCCTAAGCAATTCGCAAAAAAAAACTTTCTATTTGGAAGGTAGTTCTTCTAGTTTACAAATCAAAAAGTAAATAGTACATAGGATAAGGGAAACAAGACACAAAATAAGTTTGGTGATCCTTTAAGTAAGAATGTTACCGCGAGTAAAGAAATGTGTACATGAGAAGAGTGACTGCCAAAAAATGGAAACTTGCTTTTTTCACTCGTCTTTAGCAAAGTGGTCATGTGTTTACTTTTGCTTGATTTTAACAAGTAAATGTCTTGTTTACCATAAAAAAATAACAGAAAAAAAGTTGACCTTTTACCCATTTTTATTTTAGGTCGGTCTACGTTTTTCATCCATCAGAAATATATAGAGATGAAGTCAGTGGGAGAAGAAAATGTAACATTACATTATTGCATTGTGCAGCAGAATACAAACGATTGCTCCAGTTAGTTTAAGTACATAAATGCCACCACTGCCATCGTCATCATCATCATCATCAACACCACTACCACAAAACATGGACACACCGTCTAGCTACTTTTTATTCTTTTAGCGAAGAAAGCCATTTTTTCATTTCTTTTTCTATTCTATTGTTTGTCTATTTGCTTTGTTCTGAAGTAAACAAAGACGGCGGTGACGAAGAAGCATACATGACGGTCCATCATCATTCTTCTTCTTTTTTTCCTATCCACATCATGCTAAACGAAAGCTGTGACATTTTATACAGAAATTTTTGCTGCTACAAAAGGGAGAAAGTATTGGAAGTCCCTAATGCGTATATAAAAGAATGTAAGCTGACGTTTCTTAGAGAAAAGTCAGCTGACAGGCTAATTCATTTATGTGTTCGCCTAAATGCTCGAAAAAATGTGTTTTTGATGATGATGACGACGACGACAACGAGAATTGGGACCTACACTGGAATGGATTTCACTTTATAGTGGGCGCTGTATACAAAAGAATGTATAAATATTATAAATCACTATACAGAGTTTCTCTTTCTGGTTTTTCGATGTGAGAAGAGAAAGAGAGATGGAGAGATGGAGAGAGAGAGAGAGAGGGTGAGTGAAAGAAAGAAAGGAAAAAATCGTCCTTGTTGTTTCCGAGGTCCTTTCTCACCAGGGATCCTGTCAGTCAGCATAGCTTAAGTGGAAAGACTTGGTGATTGCCCTCTTTTTTTAATGCTAGCTCTTTCCTCTACCTCTTCATCCATTTTTTTTCTCTCTCTCTAAATCTATCTATCTATCTCTAAATCTTTTCAGAAAACAGAGCGATAGGTTTGCGTTTTGTGCCACAAAGACCCACACATGCACAGAGAGAAAGAGAGAGAGAGAGAGAGAGAGAGAGAGAGAGGGAGATGAGATTAA
>JAHZMZ010004786.1:0-13579 GCA_027743805.1 Lepidocyrtoides sp. E14
AGTTAAATAGTGTACATTATCGACGTGACATGAGCACAAAAGTAATTTTAAAACTTTACAACCAAAAAGTCAGTGAACAATGACTTTCGGAAGTTTGCTTTAACCCCCGGGAGTTCGCTTACCCCCGGGAGTTTCGGGAGTTTGCTTACCCCCGGGAGTTTCAGGAGTTTGCTTACCCCAGGGAGTTTTGGGAGTTTGCTAATCCCCGTGGTGCAAGCTTTAGTTGCTAGCCTCCGAGCTTTAAATTTACTCGATGCTCGACTTTTGATATTTTTATTTTGGTTCATAAAATATCTATCGGCAGTGGCAGTGAAAATCTGTTATTTTGTTTTTCGGTCAAGTCAGAATTGTACACATTCTTTGCTCAAGGTTATCATGAGTGGACATAAATACTGATTCATAGATTTATTATTCAGAATAATTTATTCTACTCCTTCGTTATATCACAAAACATGTGCGGCTGTGACTGTTGATTATACAAATAGTCACTGAAAGTACGGAAGATGCATGAAACGATTATCAACCAATATCCTTTCTGTAAACCAAAACCGGTCCATGACGATGAAGTTGAACCCTATACTTACCTTAAGAAATGAAAGAAAATATGTCTGGCCGGAGGACAGGAGAGCAAATAACCTTTGCAAGTATGTAGTTGAAAATATGACACGATCTTACAATGGATATGCTTAAGTACATCCATATTTTTTTATGAAACAACATCTAGTATTTTGCTTTAGGTGTACCTACATAATATGTAATTCTTGACTTGAAAGTGAAGCCCATCTATGCTAAGCCAATTTGATAACTATTAGATTAAAATAAAATAACTATAATCCTAGTAGATTATAAATATTGGATTGTCCTGAAGAAGACTACAGTAGTAGTCAACCAATAAACAATTTTGCTTAAAAATCGTTCAAACTTTCATCCAATTGATAACCATTGATTATTTATTTAGAATTTGAGTGTCCATAAGCGGTCTCTAAGCAATGCTTAATGCATGAATATTATATGATGCAGGATTGCAAGGCATAAAATAACCTTACTGGATGAATTGTAGGTTTCATTCATGATCATGGTCAAAAGTAACGCTAACATTAAAATTAGTATTTGTAGTGCATAAGAAATACCATACCGCATGTATAATCTGATCATTGATCAAGTAAGATAAGCCAAGCCATTCATTTTGAGTTCCACACGAAGCTATGTACATTTTTTCTACTTTTGTTCTGATGTCTGCAATACTCGTGGTTCTTGGATGCTGACTGACATTACTGGCAACAAGTAAGAAACTGTCAAAGACTCACAATATTCACATCACATGTAGAATGATGTAACTTTCCAGTTTGCGCATCTGCAAGCAAACAGTTCAATACAGCTGAGTGAGCAAGCAACTCGTCCAAACGTTTACGCAGATATATTCTGTTAATTCGGTTTAAATAAATTATTGTTGCGAATTTGAATTAAACTCGTTCGGTATATTAAATTTACGTCCTACGAAATCCTTATATTTGGTCAAAAACTCACAGGAACAGCTCATCAAAATGGGCAGTGTCGCAACGGCAAAGTTCAGATGGCTGTACAATTTCGCCAAAAGATCTAGCACAACGGTAAAGTCAATGTCCAGACTAATTAATCAATAGTTTGATACTTTCATAACGTTCATGACCATACGCGCTCAACTTAAAAATGTTATACATAACATAATGATGTAACTTTGTGATAACATTCAGCAGGAAGTAAAAAAGTATCAGGTTTATCGGGGTGCCTCCTCCTGTGGTCGGTTTTTCTCTAGTAGTCACGCACCGTTGACACTACTTACGGAGGATGAATTGATTATGAAAGAAACGGGTAAGGAAAAAGCAACAATTGCAAATGCAAGTAGGTAGTAGGAGTGACCGAATTTTTGTGATCGGGTTGTTTTTCTTATTGTCACATTATTAACTCATACAGTGTCCAAGCTTGCTAGAGATAAGATTGCTCCCGTTGTCAGGAAAATGGACGAAGAAGGCAAAACAGACCCGGGTGTTATAGAAGAACTTTTTAAAAATGGGGCAAGTTGATACTTTATTGCAGATTCAGAAATTAAAAAATGTACAATGCAGTATTTTTTTTTCTTATGTACTATTTGCGCAGCCAAGAAAGAATATTAGATGTTGATTTGATGAGCGCAATTTATCGTTTTATCATTAGCTTATGGGAGTCGAAATTCCAGCCGAATACGGTGGAACGGAATCCAGTTTTGGAAGTTCTGTGGTAGTGATTGAAGAGTTGGCCAAAGTTGACGCAGGAATCAGTGTCATGTGTGATATTCAGAATACGCTTATAAATACTTTAATTATGAAATTGGGTACACCAGAACAAAAGAAGCAGTACTTACCTCAACTCGCTACAAACACTGTAAGTTTTGAATGTAAATTTTTGAATGACATTGTCAGTGTGACAATACTATTTTCAGTTTTTGTTTGTTTTTTGGGTTTGTTTTCAACGAAAATTTTTCAGAACGTAAAACGTTGAATTCTTTTTTGAACAGGTAGGAAGCTTTTGTTTATCCGAACCTCAGTCAGGCTCTGATGCATTTTCTCTGAAAACTAAAGCCACAAAGGATGGTGATGACTATATTTTAAATGGTTCCAAGATTTGGATTTCCAGTGCAGATGTTTCAGGAATATTTCTTGTAATGGCAAATGCCGATCCATCAAAGGTCAAATTTACCAACTCATTCAAGCAAAATTAGAACTAGTATGATCATACAAAACAAATTCAAAATATTGACTGTCTGCTGATGCTCATTTTAATCAGGGCTACAAAGGGATCACTTGTTTCATAGTTGAGAAAAGCATGCCAGGATTTTCAGTGGGAAAAAAGGAGAACAAATTAGGAATAAGATCCTCCACCACTTGTGCTGTCCACTTTGACAACGTCAGAGTAGGTCATTCCTTCATCATTTTATTGTTTTGATTGCTATGAACGTATTATGGGTACAGTTGAACAACTTTCAAATTTATTGGTTGATTTTCTTGTCAATAGGTGCCGGCAACAAATATACTTGGTGAATATGGAAAAGGGTACAAATATGCCATTGAAATGTTGAATGAAGGAAGGATAGGTATAGGAGCTCAAATGGTTGGTTTAGCACAAGGTTGTTTTGATGCAACCGTTCCATATACGCTTGAAAGACAGCAGTTTGGACAGAAAATATTTAATTTTCAGGTGAGTATAGATATAAAATTTTCGAAAACTTTTTTTACATCAAAATTTAATCAAGTTACAAGGGGCTATAAATTAGTTTTTCTATGGTATTCTTGCTTAAATACTGATGTGTGTTGAAAAAAATTCTATTTGAGATTTTAAACTCGTGATGCTGCTATAAAAACATGAAACAATATATATACCAAAAGGGATGTATGTATTTACACTTTTGAAGATCGAGTTTATTTTGATGTCTTTTTCCTAAGTAAAATAAAACCAAGTCTTTCATTTTTTTAAATCACCATTCCAATGAGCATAATTATGGAACTTTTTCTACTCTACATGCATTTACGTAAGCTACGGTTTGCTTTGTAACCTCTTCTTTTCCAAGTTATATTTCCTTCGATTCAAAGGTCATTTTTTACTTTTGTTTATTCTCATTCATTTTTATTCTGAATTATTAAATTTATCATATCAAATATAGTTAGAGAAAATGTTATCATTATTACTTTCAAAATACTAAATACGTAATACCTACATGATATGTATGTGTGGTGCTGGTGCTATTGTACTACAAGTACATTGCAAAAAGAGTTCATTTCCCCTTAAATTATCCACCTAAACAACTTTACATGAAACGTCGTAGCACTGTCTAAACGAAAGCCTATTCCAGTTCTATTATCACCATGTCGTTTCATTCCGCTGTATTAAATCGTTTTTTTATCACTGTTATTATTTTTTATTTCCAATACTTCCAAGGTGCCAAAAGCAATTGATATTTAACCCAGTGCTAAAAATTCACTTATCTCTGTATTCTAGACACTAGAACATCATTTTCTGATAACTAGTTGCATACTCACAATAGATGTAAAAATTGAAGAAAACTAAACTGGAGGCTTTACAGGTACGCTATTGATTGATATACCTAAAACAAGTATACCTTGTATAACGGCGCTTGGAATGTAGTTACTAGAACTGAACTACAGAAAAATACTATTCCCCTTCTATCTATTGATTAAAATAATTTCTTGAATGCGAGAACTAGAGGTGGACGTTTGGAAATCGAAGGAATAACTACTAGTGGCTAATAGAATTGTGTGAAAAGAAGAAGCCTTTCAAAAAACGACTTATCCGTTGTGGCCATATCTATCAATACACATAATATATTCCCTACACTACAAAAGTGTCGTTATAAGTGGATGAGACCAACGAGACAAACAATATCAGTCCAAGCCAAATTTTTCAGCTGAAAATTATCACATACTTATCACATGCCAGCAAAACGGTACGTTACAGTGCACGACGCGGAATAGTTGTACCATATTTTCGAAACAGTAATATTATTACGGTTGTGTGCTTGCAGACGCTCAGCAGAGTTGGTTTGGTACACACAATGTTTGGAAAGCATTCCAATTTCCAAATGAAAGTGTATTTTCATAACCGCAGCCATATAACATTTGAAATACACGAGATGATTGGCAAGGCATGTGAGTATCCGGACAGCGACCTAAAGCAGTCTGAACACAACCAGGGCACGAAACTAGTTTCACGGTTGTGGTTTTACGGTTGTGAAAACGTGAAATGTATCATATTATGTTAAAACATTATGAAATATTATATGGAGTAAGAAATTGGGAAAACACTTTTGAAAACTGACATTTGATAGGTAAATTAAAATTTGACACCAGTGGAATATCCACTATCTACACGAAATATTTTCCATTTTTGTAGCAAATCAGTGTTAAATTGGGTGGCCAACCATTAGTGCATACATTTGTGATATTTTTTGTTTACGTATGTTTGTGCATTGGTGACATTATTAAAGTGATTTGGGTCGACCTAAATACGACTTGTAATTAACTAGGTAAAGAATATATAGTTCAGTTTATATAGTCGTTATGGACAAATTTGCGAAAAGTAAATCTCGTATAATAAAACAGGATTAAGAATTTCAAGAATGTCGAATATTTCAAGGGAAACGCAAACTGTTGGTGCAAAGAATGTTTCTAGTACGATAGAGCTGGATCAGGTTGCATCCTCAAGCGCTAAGATGCAGACACAATTTTCCAAGGACGCTGCAAAAGGATTATCAAGCATGACCTCATTGGCGTCCCCTGTTTCTTTAAACACTACTGCAATAGAGTCCTTGGTTGGAAGAAAGTTCTACCGTGAGCCTATCAAAAGGTAAGCCGATATTCTAGCAAATCAGTTAATATTCTGGTCTACAGAAAACCGTATTATATAATTAGCCGCTAATATTGATAACTAGTACCTAACGATCCTGTTTCTAAGAAATTAGCTTTCATATGAATTGACTAACAACGGCAAATGCTTTTGGTGGTGTTTAAAATCAGTTGTCATTGCTCAAAATTGCGAATCAAATTTTAACTAACATATACTGACAATGCAATGATCGATCACTTTTTGTGAAATGAGCAATGGTCATTCCAAATCCCAAAGTTGGGACCTTCTAATCTATCTCACTTTGACAATGAATCAGTCGCCATATTCGAAGATTTATTATGATCTGCTGAAGAACGCAATATCGAGTAGTGCAACTGTGGGGTACGTTAGAAAGTTGTGAAAATTCTACATTTTACTATTGAAACTTTGAAATTGGTAAAATTATAACATTTACTTCTGTATGAAGTGATTCATACGGCACGTCACTAACGCTAGTACCGTGGTGATTTTATAGAGATAATAATTTGTGTTTTATAGGTAAGCTTAACAGACCAAAAAATATATAAAAAGTCAGAATTCATGATTTTCGTATGCACCACTTTTAAGTGACTGGTATCACATTTCTCTACACATTTCATAAAAGTGCTGCTGTGTAGAAAAATGCGTTTCTGTCATGTTTTGTCAATTTTGTCATACAGAAAAAGTGACTAAAATGTGCCAATCATGAACCAACTCATTCAGTCAGCTTCAATTATTATTTTAAAACCTAATATGATCGGTTAACAGTTTTGAAATATTGGCCACAGCATTGCTACCATTTGCAATCCCTAATGAAAGGCAGCGCAAACTTTCTGCTTGGCGATATGACAATAATCAAGATACATTATTTTATCAGTTCACTACTAAATTTACTTTTCTCTACCATTCAACCAACTAGAAAATCTAATAGCACTGCCGCAACGTCAAAAAATTAATACACATTTTCACTTTGTAAATTGAAATTAAACGTGGAGAAGATCAGCATCTGGCGTGACATCATCCGGTAATTGGATACTACCAGCGACAACTTTACTTGACCGACTATATGAGTTGGCGTTGTTATTGCCTACGCCAACGAAAAATTGTGGAGATTATCTCTGCAGCTTACACCATCGCAATTTTTCATTTTGCAAAAAGTACGTATACACATATTTACCTATGTGTCAGTCACAGTACACGTATGTCATTAAAAATATAGCATATCGGTCTACAGCCATATAGATATCCATCATATTAATGTTTCTTTTTTGGTTTAGCATATTATCCTTCAAGTATGTTATAGTGTGAGAAAAATGTGAGAGATAAATTTATAAATCGAGCATTTCCTTGCAAAAAAAATGCAAGTTCCATGAATACCATACATATAAACAAAGTCACTGCTTTGATAATGTTTATGACTATGACACTAAACATCATGGCCAACGACTAACGCCGAAACCGCGTATTTTCGTGATAAACTGTCGTATCCAAAACCGGTTGTTTTCAATGCGAAACGCAGCAGTATTAAAACATGCACAATAGACATAAAATTAAAGTTTGTACGCATCTTCTCTGTTATCACATGTGCTATTACATAATTTGGAAGCACACATACGCGGGTATTTTAAGAGAGACAGAGATTTTATACCCTAAATTGATTAATTTTAAGTAGCGAAATAAATCTCGTAATTACGTATAGTTCTCTCTCTGCTACGTGCATTGTTCTCTCTCACTATATACAAAGCTTGCGTAATGTCGGTTTTTATATCCGAGCTGCTGAAAGCCAGCTAAATTGAATACGACAAGTGTGTGATGTTCCATTTGCTTTGTTTAGTAGACATAAGTAGGAGGCTGTTCGTCATTAGTCATTAAACTTGACTGTGACGATTTCACGAATAAATAGATATAGGTAATTGTGCTTTAATTTAGGGGATTAGAACGGTGCTATACGTATTTAAGTTGTAATTTTAACTATTCACCAACCATCAATCATAGTTGTAAAAGTTTGCTTGCTCTGTGAATTGCCAATTTTGGAGTATTTGCAAACTTCTACTGGCAAATAAAAATTCTCTTGTTTTCAGTCCTCCTCGTTGTAGTCAATAGTTTACTTTTCTTCTCATTTTATCAAGTGCTTCCAACTTGAGACTCAGTCAGTTGTGGTCATTTTGCTAGGTTGGTTAACGAAGTGCACGTGTGATACTAAGCAAAAGCTTAACAGCTGCAGTTATCTCAGCAGGCGCAGTAGCTGTTTTAGATAGGTTTTGACTTGTAATTGATTATTAGTCTGCAAAAAAAACACACGATGTCAAGTGGGAATTTAGTTATGGAGGAAGAAAAATGTTTTGAAATGGAAGATCTAGATAGTCCTGAAATGGAGTTATCAGAGTCTCCAACCCCGAATATTTTCAGTGTAGTGAACGAAGAGGGACTTGATCCTGTGAAGAGGTAAGATTTTATCTTTACAGTTGTTTGTTTACAACATATTGAACAAGTACCTATTGTACATTCCAAGTTTATGGAATGAGCAATAAGCATGCAATTGTAGCTGAAGAGTCTCTGGTGTTAAGAAAAAAAGCATAACTAATCAATGATGATAATATGTGGTTGCACTGAAATTTAAAAAACCATTGCATAATGTGTTGATACTGTTAGCATTTTGTAAACGTGAGCGCATCATACTTTAGATTTTTAGGTTGCAGCTGTGAGAAACAATACTTACAACAAACACAAATGCGTTTTACTGTATGTATGCAATTTAGAAAATCGGTAAAAAATATTAGGCAGTTTAAAAATTTAAAAGTTGTACAAACATAACATTCTAAAGTTTTATTGGTTTTTGTAAAGATATAAACATACAATGCTAATTAGATCAACATTGTGCATGGACAATGGATGAATTGACAAATTGAAGTCATTGCAACGTTGTTACCTAACAACATTTAACATATTGCTATATAATGAGAAACAAAGGAAATGCTTCCAATGTCATTTCGTTTTCTGATTAGTTCATAGTTTGTCCTACTAAAACTAAAACTTCTGGTGTCATTGGCCACAACATCAGTTTTCCCTGTCCATCAAACAAGCACGGAAGCTTGGAACAGACACATAACCACATTCTTTCTCGCACTTCTGTCTGGTTAAAATGATTTGATTGAATCTGCCATTTCATATGCATCTGGGTCTGAATTGAATTATAATTACATAGGCGACTATATTTTTAAAACTTAATGATTTGATCTGCAGCTAGTATGTTCTCAATCTCATGAAAACACATTGCCGATGTCATTGATATCGTATCAATTTACACGTGTGTACTGTTTTCCGTAAAGCTTCCCCCACCAACATTGACATGTACTTAATGATTTTAAGAAAGATTGCAACCATCCGCCTGCTACGCTTAAGCTTTGTCAAGTCAATATACTCCGAAGCTTTTAATTAGTGTTATCTTTCTACGAAATAATAACGCAATCTTGTGTTTGTATGAGTGAACAGATTTTTGAAGCGGATTAAGTTGCAGCTTTCTGAATTTCCAGCTGTGGAATAGCAATAAAATGCAGATGTTCTTTAAGTGAATTTTGATGTATTGATGAAATAATGAATAATTATTTCCTAACTAAGGATATTTCTCGTAAACAAGTTACGTATTGGTGATAACCACTTTGTTCTTACAATAACTAACGCGGTACATCAACTGCAAGAAAAGTGAATGCGAGGAGGGATGGTCTCGTAAATGTCTTGCGCTGATTGGTTTCTTTAAGAGGCATGACCGCATTTCTATTGCTTTTTTCGCTTCGTTGCGTTGCTTGGGTTATATGGTACTGCTATTTAAAAAGCATTTTCTTTAATCATTCTTGTGTAAGAGTATTCAATAACCATGCAGCGAGCTAATAACAGATAAAAAGTGGTATCAGCTTATCAGGGTTATCCACCCCTTTTAAATGTCCTTTTAAATATAAGATAAATAACTCATGGCCCATGGCAGTCCATTCCAGCTCATTTGTGATTTGTGGTTAGATTCTTAATATTGCACGTTGAGAATGAAATCCATTGAAATTACCGTCTTTCAGATATTAGTACCCGGATCTGACTTATGTATGATGCAATTGCAGTCATTTTATTCCTTAAAATACTCAGCGTTCTAAACTACTAAACGCGTTATGGGAGATGCTTATAGCCATTGCTAAAACTCTTTGCACTTTGGCCGATGTTTTTATGTATTCACGCATAAATAGAATTGCAACATTAAAATGACATCAGCGCAATCTCTATTGAAGTTATTAAGTTCAACCCATTGTATTCGTACTGCACGTGACATATACCCCATTTATGAGCTTCTGTATTAAGTGGCCATTATAATATGATTAGCTTCCACTATCTGAAGCATAATATGCTTTAATGTTTTATCTCACTTTATCAGTTGCTAATCGGAATCGGGAAATCACGAGTAATAGAAATGTGGCTCACTGGTTTTTTTTAGGATAAACAAATATTATCACTATTTTGCATTGTTTATTTTAACGAGGTTTATGTTACAAATCTGAATGCGGAAATTTACTTTTCCCCTAATATCTAGTTATTCTATAACTTTGCGGTGTTAGATCATTAATGCTAACATTTTTTAAATTTATTGATGAATTTGACAAAGTTAGGTTAAACTAATAAGAATTATGTTGTATGATATTTTTAATAATGTATTTTGATTGTCATTATTTACTTTTCAATGAAACTGAAAATAATCGTCGTTTTCATAATAGTGCAATGGCGCAATTATCAGGGCAGATTATGTGGTTGATTGATACCATACATTTTGTCTTGTTACAGATTTGCAGTCTTCAGCAGAGTAAACATTTCTTGCATTGTCATTAGCTTTCCGCATGAATTGGTTTATTAAATGACTGCACTTTTATTGTTACAGCAGATCATGTCTCTCTTTCAGTGCTGAATGAATATTATTTGCGTTCCAAAACTTCAGCCAATCTGGGACATGAACGTCCTTGTGTCCGTGACTAGAATGTCTGAGAGCGCAATTGAAGGAAATGCACTAGTCAGTGCATTGCATTTATTGTTTTTTATTACTTTTTTGTCATTCAATGTCATTCATTCATCATTCAAATACAAGTTTTGCTACTTTCAGTTTTATTCTCTGTCTCATGCTACTACTACTACAACACTTTTGTGACAGCAAGAAAACCTGTAAAATCATGCATGTAGGTATTACAATGTGCATGTTAGACAAAACATGCTCAACAGTTCTACAATTCCGATAATATTTAATGAATGAATACATCTCTCAAAGGGTTTTAATCTTTCAAAGTCCGTATTTTCGACATGCATATTATTCTTATCATTAACACCACAGATAAAAAAGTAAGACTTTGCTTGTCTTCTTTTTAGAAAGACATTTGTAATTAGCTGTTGCTTGGTATGGTATATTACTGCCACTGCAAGCTTTCTTACAACAACTGAGACAAATCAGCTACTGTGACTGAACGTTGTGCTGCTGCTGTGGGATCATCCATTCAAATGATAAATGATTTTTAGCTTTACTCCGATTGTCTTGCTCAACTCGTGCTTTCTCCATGGCATTGAAACTGAAACATCCATACTCACTCACCAAATAGATGGATTGCAACAACGACTTTTCATTGTGTCAGTTGCGTGCGTGACAAAATGATGCATGCTTTAGTAGATAAACGTGATAGGCAAATGATATGATGACTTGTGTATGAAGCACATTTTGATATTGAAAAATTCTGTAAACTTGCCGGCATTTTTTTTTACCTTTTTTGCATCAACTAATTACAGCAGGCTTAGTATGCAGGAAATTTACTAAATTCTGAGAACGTCTGCAAATTGACGTCATTAATTAGAGGTTAATTCCTTAAAGTTGGCACTCATCGTGAGTAATAGCTGCCGAATTTTATGGTGAACATGACTATTTAACGTAAATACATATTATGTGAAAAACAAGTTCTTTAGAAAAACACTTCTATTGGAAGATTACTTTTATTTTACCGGTATTTATCTTGCTTGTCGTGCTCAATCATGTCATCATAAAAACCACTTTCGATTCAAACATTTTTTTTCGCATAGGTACACTCTAGCGTGCATATTGCTTGGAATTTTTTAATTGAAGTGCAATAAAAATAGGTATTTACGTAAAGGAAGGCAGTAACTGCAAATGAACTGGTCTATGTACATAATCCACACGTATGTAACAGTGGGTCTGTTCTTTGATCATCAGTTTCCCTAGCTGTAAAACCAACCAACATTTAGCATGAACAAAATCTTTTATGATATTATTTCATGATGGTCATCATCATCATCATGACGAATGATGAAAAAGACGTACAAAATCCTATCAGTAAAGTTTCGAGATAAGAGATGAATTGGAAGAGCACATCTTAAATATCAGTAGAGCAGAAAAGAGTCAAAGTGACATCAATTATAAATGAAAGTAGTAAAAATGCCTACCAGTTACCACCAAAGCGTCATCCGTCATCTGCACAGATGTCATGGAAAAAAGTGTGTTTTAATGTCAACCAGTTGTGGTTATATAAATACAGTGATGAAATTTTGGCCATGCATTAAGTAATAAAAAAAAGCAGTTGAAAGAGTTTTGTTGCGAGATACAAATTACTTGTTGTTGTAGGTACGCTGTTGAAACTGAAAGGACTTTTTGGATATTATTTTTTATTGCATATTATGTACATGAATTGCGTATATATGAAAATGTCATGCTCAAATTTTGGTTTGCTACTGCTGCTGCTACCCACGCTCATATAATATCAGCAAAAGTTGTTTGCGTAGCTTTATAATGAAGTTAACATTCAAGTTTGTTATTAAGAGCGATATCGGTTCCCTTCTCTCCTCTTGGCTCTTGTAGTAACTGTTATATCTATCGACTGATGGTTTCACAGAAACAGCGAACAAAATAGTCATCATGATTGGTTTTCCGTTCATGAAAAGAAGTGGGAGCTTGACTAGCTGTGTAGCTGATGTGATGTGATTATGCAGAAAAAAAAGCGGAGATGTAGTTGGGAAGGAAACATGTTAATGGCAATAGCACTACACACGGTTAAGGACGTCTATTATTATTATATGCACATTATTATTATTATTATCATTATTACTACACAGGATCGTGTACATCATGATCTTCATGTAATTTTACCAGTAAAACATTATGTGAGCGTATTGCTTGCGTCTGCATGTGAACTGTAATGAAAATCTTTGCTGCTTCTCTGCTCCAACAACTGGTGAAACGAAGCCACATAGTTCTTGGTCATGTCATAGTCATCATTTTCGATTCATTTTTATAAAGAAGAGCTTTGTAGTATGTGGTAGATGAGGTCGGTCTTGTCGAGAAGACGACAACTTCTACTTTTTGCCTTAATAGACGCTGGAACGTGAGTTCTGCTTGTCAGTTGTGAATTGCAAAGGAAGAAGTCAATAGAGAAGCAAAGGATGTGAGAAAAGGAGAAAAGCATCTTTTCTATCTGCCTGCGCGTACCAATATAATATTTTTTTTACATTTCATAACACTTTTTGTAGGAAACGGAAGAGGTTGTTGCAACTTGCAAGTTAATCTGACATTTCAAAGTTATTATTAGTCTACAACTACGCATACGTATTTTTTAAAAACACTTTTCTCTGTATGTAGCGATACTGGCGATAGCCGTAATGTGTCTGTATTGAAAAAAAATAAGAAGTTGTCACAGGTGTGAATGTTTTTTAGTATTTATTTTGCTCAAAGAGGTAAACATTTTCCATCAATACATTTACCTTTAATGTGTGGGTGTTTTAAAATGTATACTCCTAAAAAGTAGTGGGGTGGGAATGGGATAAAAACAACATTTTTTATTGTTCGAAAGAATGGCTATGATGTGAAACTGTTATGCAATAATAATGGGATTTTTTTTTCACGGCTATGCTGAGTCAATTCACTGTGTACTTCATTTTTCACTTGTACTACTACAACTGGTCTCTTTGAAGCACACCAACTAGCAGACCACATTTACTGTCCTACCATCGCACCACCACAAGTAACACTGTTACTTACTGCCACTGTCGAGTGAACAAAGCAAAAAAAAAAGTAAACGTCTCTCTGTCTCTAGCTACCTAGCGTTTTACAGTTTAGCTCATTTTTTTACAATGTTTTTCCATCATCCAAACTCTCTCTATC
>JAHZMZ010004787.1:0-10588 GCA_027743805.1 Lepidocyrtoides sp. E14
AAGCAAGTGAGAGTGAAGGACATGGACATTGAGCATCATCATCATCATCATAGCATTGTGAGTGAGTGACTGAACTCTCTTCTCCATCATCAAAACAATATCTTTTCTCCTTTCCTTTTGTCATTCAACCAAAACAGGAAAATCCGAACGAAAAGGATTACAGAATATATTAGTTTTTTTCAGCCAGCCAAGCTGGAAAAAAGGCGTAAGACAAGAAGAAGCCATTTATCAAATTAAAAAGTTTTTTTATATGTAAGAAAGGAAAAACGCATTTCTCAAAAACTTTTTCCCTTCTTTTCTATTGCTTTTTTTGTGGTAAAACTATATAAAAAAGGAGGACAATGATAATGAGTAGCTTGAGTATTCACAAGTATTTTATGCATTGTTAAAAATGTTAAACGTTTCGAAGGAAAGGGAAAGGGAAGTAAGTAATTTGTAATCTTGGATTCTTTTTTTTCTGTACTAAGAAAAGTGAAAGTGAATAAACATTGTCATCATCACTTAATGAGTCATGGGTGAGCTGTTGTTGTTATGATCCAGTTTTTAGTACTTTAATTCTTCGTCTTCTTTCTCGCCAACAAGTCAAAGTCAAGTATATCGTGACATAGTACAGGGAAAACTTTTTCTGACACTTCACTACTACTCCTACAAACTCCAACAGTAGCAGTGGCAAAAGCAGTCACAATTACTCCAGTTCGCCCTTTTGCTAATTCTGATGAATGCGAGGGGAAATTAGAGTTTATATGTGCGTTGTTGACTAGTAAACTCCTTGACAACATATAAATTCCAGTGTTAGTGCTATAATGCATGTGTTATTTAGCAAACGCTCTTGTTACTCTTCTTGTTGCTGTTCCTCTCATGACGATCATGATCATTATTAATTGAACAAGTAATTGCATTAGCAGACAAGTTTGTTTTTTGCAACTGCTACTAGACTAAAGTACAGTTCCATAATTTGTTTTAGTTGTGTACTCAACAGAGCGTATGCGTTCACTAAGCATGCTTTGCATTATGCATATTTGACGACAACTAACCGAGAGTATAATAATAAGCAGCTCTAAACACATACCACTTGATTTTCGCAAGAAGGAAATAAGGAAAAGGCAAACAAAACTGGCAGTGATACGATATCACTTCTCTCTCCTAGTGTAATGTGAGTCACTTGATGAAAACCTATTGTTACGTTGTTGTGTGTGAGTAAGCATGTACACAACGCATATTGCCCTGTCGACATAATTATAACGGGTTTATAAGTAAATAAATGAATATATGTTATGCCCCAATTGAGATCTGGACAGACGGAGATTAATGAGTGAAGAGGAAAATTGGAAAGTTTTTGCCATTCCTTGCCATATGATAACTGCTTGCTGCATTAAAATGAATTAGCAAAACTGTTAGTTGATGAAATGAAGATTGCTGGCATGACAGTGCAGTAGTGGAAGAATGAGACAAAAACGATAATAATGACGATAACATTGATGATCCTAGAGTTGTTAGTCTTCTACAAAATCAACTGAATCTTGACGATATCCTCATAAACACTTTTACGATTCGTTTGTGCAAACAAAACTACATGAAAATAAAACCGGGACATGTAAAAACAAGAAACTATTGAAAGACGAGTAGACATTCTATTGATTTTCACTTCGCCCCATTATCCTGTTTCTACCCCTTATCAGTCAAGTGTATCAAGAAGTGCACTACTGAACTGATAAACTCAACATGGTAAACAATGTGCTTGAATGAACTGAAAAATCAAAAAAAAAAGTTGATTCACACTACATTCTTCTTATAGTCAAACAAAAGTTAAAGAGCAAAACTTGTGTATCAATTATCTATGTATATTATGCTCAATGCGAATAACTAGAAACTTTAATCAAAAGCGGAAAACTTTGCCTTGTTGTTCCAAAAGAATAGAATACGTTATTGGCACACTGTCATAGAGCCGCCCTCCTCCTCCTCATCATCATCATCCAAGTATTCTTACAGAATCATTTTAAATAGAGAGGCAATAGTAGAAATCTACTACGCAAAATATATTTTGATAAAGTTTACCGACACCAACAAGCAGCGGCTGCTGCTTAAAATGAAAGAAAAAAATGCAGGATTAAACTTGTTGTTTTTTTATTAAATGAAATTTTTAAGGAATTAAACTGTGTAGTAGGCTGGCGTTGTTTATTTTGTCTGATGAAACGATTTTTTTTGAACATATCACAATCATTAGAGAATGAGTCGGCTTGTTGAAGCTTTTCACTCTCTATTAATTCATACCACTACTACTACTACTATTGTTATTCTGTACCATTGAGTATACACAATATAGCACTAGGGAAGCTGGTGGCGTGCGCTTAATTAATTAGCTGGAAATATCATCATTGTTTTCTGAGTGACTCTCCGTGTCTCATTTCAAGTTTGCATGAATAATTTTCCATGCCGACGAGTCGAATCACAGCGCCTTTCCTCCTTGACAATTTACTCCTTCACATTCCCTATTTCAGATCAAACGACGATACACAAGTAAACGAGAATGCTAATATATGCATACCTATATGCCATTGTTGTTTCTGGTTTTAGTGTTAACTGAAGAAAGATACAAAAACAGGGGTTAAAAAGTAAGAGAGGAAGTTATTATGATTGTAGGAGGAACGCTTTAGTGTAGAAGCATTTGGACTAAGATCTGGATATATTTTTCAATCATTTTATTAACTCTCTGTTGTGTGTACTGTAATTATTCATGAAGGCGAGCCTATGATGATCACCTCTCTGAACTACTTTTTGGCCATACCTTCTTGCAATTCGTGCGCTACAATGGGTTAGCTACTTGCGTACTAAATTTTCCGGTAAGCCTTTTTTTGTTTCCATAGTTTGGAGCCAAGTAGTGAAGTGAAATCTGTGAATAAACTGGAGCATAGACCAAATTACTTAAAATTGTTAGTTTGTAGAAAGTAAATATCCTTCGACGAGTTTTCAAAAAATATTGATGATTCAACTTCAACTGGATAGCTTCAGGTGAGCAATAAAAAGAAAATTTATCGCTTCTTCCTCATTCTTTTAATGGTGACTTTTACTATTTTTTTATGAGTAATACCAGTAGGTTCACTGCAAATCGAATGTAAAAGATGCTATTTTTTTGCTGATTTTGTTAAGCGTTGTTGGTGAAGCGAAGCAATTTGAAATTCTTTTAGTTGGGTAAGCCACAAAAAAAAGGAATTTCTTCATGCCTGCTTAGTAAACTACATAATGTCTGCTCTTTCCATCAACTTTTTTGCAATGTCGAATCAACAAAATAAACTAAATCTGTTGAAAATGTGAACCACATACCTTGGCTGCATAGTTTGTTTGTTTTCTTTGGAAGATACAAGAAATACAACAAATAGCTCATGGGTTATTAGATTGTAGGCAGTTACGACTCGGATTTTCTAAGTAGGAATCTCTAGAAAAGGAAAGATGATAACTGTCGTTACTTGAATACTTTTCATTCTTTTCTTCAAAACTCACAATAGTCAGCATTGCTCAGACTGTTCATCAAGATGGGGTAATGCAGTACAGGATGAGCTACCATTTCTGAATGCAGCGTGAGCAGACTCGTACCCAAAAACCTTTAAAGCTAATCCCTATTATTATCTATGCACGTATGTATGTAAATACCAGCGTGTTATGAGCTCAAATGCTTGAAGAGTGAACGTTGATTTAAAAAATAAAAATAATAACAAGTCTTGAGTGGTTTTCCTTTGTTCATCTGTCAATCAATCATTGTAAGCTGCAAGCTGTAAAGTAACAACCCTATTTAATTAGTATGCTTTTACGCGTACTGTAATAGCTACACTTGACTCGTAGTTTTTCTTGAGGTTGAAAATAAAGACTTTGGAGTTGTCAAAAAAAAGTAAAAATTACTCATGGGCGGTTTTAAAGGAGTGAATTTACTTTATTAAGGTCTGGTACTACTGGAACAAGAATGTAGTCATGGTAATCTTAAATGTTTACAAATCATTCTGTGTGCTTCAGTATTATTCTCGTGTAATAACCATCATTCATCTTCACGAACATGGGAGATGAAAATTATGATTCAGAAAACAGGGGAAAATCAAGACAAAAGAAAACTCTGAAAAAACCATGTCCGTGATAGATTCAAGCAAAGACTGCGTAAGTATACACGCCTTCAAAGCAAAATGAACTTCTGTAAATGAACTTCTGTAACGACAAAGAAACGTACCTTAATGCTTTATTCTCGTTGTTGCTGTACAACCTTTGAACCAACAATAGAATAGAAAAAAAAATCAGAAATGAGTAGCATCAGGTGACGCTTTCAGTCTTACAGCTTAATATTATTTAATTTAATGGAGTAACTTTGAGTAAATTCCCTAGATTTTTTTCATAAAAAATCTAATTTTACGCATGAAAATAACAACAAACTAGTTTACATAATCATATCATCCACTAATAAGTATTATGACGTTATTATTATTAATGTACATAAGTAGCAAAAAATGTAATACAGGTAGTTGCCATTGTAAGTAACTTCACTCGTAAGAACTACATATAATAATGCTGTAGTAATATCTTTAATGGAAGGATATTAAATACATATTCGATATAGAAACAAAGAGAAAGGAAGTAAAGTAGTGTTATCCTCCAGTAGACAAATCTCCTTCAGAGTTCTGCACCAACAGGAATGTGTATTTGCAAGGAAAGGAGCGAACACCATTATTTTGTGTAGCCCAGTGAGTAAAGAGAAAATCAATAAGGAATGCTAAAGGAAAACATAAGAAGACGAGAAGAGAAAGACGTACACAAATACAATAATAGCGACAATAATAGCAATGCTATTATTATGTCACCACTCCACTGCTTTTCTGCTTCCATGTAGGTACTTCTCTTCTGTTTCTACTATGCGAATATTATGTTCCTGTGACTTTTTGCAAAAGGAAGAAAATGATAGGTAGAAAAGTATATTATCCTTCTCATCCTTCTTCTTCTCCTTCCTCCTCCTATCATTTTACACGCTATCCGGTAACACAACACCAGAGTGGAAGTACAATGTAGTAGCTAGTTACTTATGCATTATTCCACTCCAGATATTACCATGATATCGTATTATCGTATTACGACATGACATCGTCATCATCAACATCAATCGCATGACACGATGATAATAGGATGACTGTTTTTCCTGTTGTTGTCGTTGCTGCTGCTGCTGCTGCTCCTTTTACCTTCAATCTACTCACTGTTCACTACCATGCACGGAGCAAAAATTGGGGCATAGGCATTATCGTCGTCATCATAGTCAACGTCAAAAGAAGGGATACACTATTTCTTATTTATTTTTACTGAACAGCCGCCGCAGCACAGTCAACAGACGTGTTACTCCTCAAATTTCTCTTTGAAATGGTCTCTATTTTCAATACAGCTGTGGCAGTAAGCAGCAGCAATAGCTGCGCTGTGACGGCGAATAAATTAGATTTGCCTCAAAGATTATTACTATTGTTATTATTATTGCTGTGCAGAGTTACATACAGCAGAGGAAAATGTCAGGTCATGCCATGACATGCCAACCCTGTTGTTCTTCTGTGAGAAAATGCTGCTTGCCTTTTACTTTAAAAAGTAAAACCAGACCATTTACTTTCTCTAATTTCACTCAGAGAAAGAAAATGAAGGACACTGGAGGAAAGAGAAAGGCGTGTCTGGGCAAAAGAAAGAAGTTGGCATTTTTTTTCGTTTTTCCTTTTTCAGATAAATAAATCGTACTAGATTATCGTTGTCAGTTATCGCCGTTTCATCGGGTGTGTATAATGCATAAAAGGTGATGACGGTGGGTGGTGGCAGTTGTGGGGAAAGAAACAATAAGAGTAAAAGTTTATCATTATTGTATCCACCGTCGCTTTTGACAGGACTGCATGGAAAATTTGTTGTGGTGTGGGTGATGGCGATAAGAATAATGCACACTGGTGACACGATTATTTTTTGATGGATTTTCCTTTTACGTATTTAGCACAAACACTAGCCAGTCAGATGACATTTTTTGATGAACTTAGTGTTTTTTTTTGTGTGCCATGGCCACAAACAAATCATGAAGTTGTTACTTTTATCCTGATTATACCTAAGAAAGAGGGCGGAGAGCAAACAAAAGTTGTAATAGATATCATCACAATGGGGAGTGGAATAGGGAATGAAGGAGAAAGCTAGCTTGTTTAATCAAATTCTTTAGTCTATTCTGCTAGCATTAGAAATCCTTTTACTTTATGTTTTGCTAGTGCAAAGTGTGTCAAAGTGGACATTACCTCGACTAGGTGAAAGTCACTCAGTTAGCAGAGATGGAAGCATTTAATTTTTCAGCATCTTCCATATGCCAGCCCACATTGTAATGAATACTATTGCTACTACTACTACTATTTAACAGCAGTATCAACGGTGACATTTGCTTTTGTGAAAATTGGATTAAGTAAATTGGAAGTATTTCTTGACATTCCGATGGTCATGATGATGATGATGATGATGATGATGATGTATACTTTTGTGTTATTATTATTACGTAGATGGATTGGTTTGCTCAACTCGGTTTCCTATCGCTTAATATTGAGCTGAGGAAAAGGTTAAAAGGCTAAAACGAGGCTGCTCACGTGTGTAATGAATACCTGTCATAATCACATTGTCTCCATAATGTACACATGTGGGCAGGGCAGAACATATATTTAAAATACACAAGACGCCACTCTACTACTGTATGAAAAGCAAATGTAGCAAGAGGATTGACAAGTTAAATATGAATTGTGTGAGGACAACAGACACATACACTTTTCAAACCGTCATCATTCTCACTGTCGTCAATCCGTTGATGGCAATGATGATGTCAGTAGTGGAATGCTAAAACACATACATACCAACATACCTATGTGCATGCTGTACACTTGGCCGTTCGGTAAAGTATAACAAGTTCTCAGCCAGAAAGTTCCGATGGGCCCATTAGTCTCTTCTACCACCACCGCCACTTGAAAGAAACATAAAAGCTGCGTGTATAAATGCGTACATTAACCCCTCTTATTGCAAAAGTAATGGTGAAAGCAAAGAAAGAAATTTCACCTCACTCCACCCCCGTCAGTCAGTCAGTCAGTATCAGCTGTTGTGCAGCAGCAGCGGTAGCATGTATCATTCCTCTGCATTTCTTCCACACAGAAAGGCAGAAAGGACATCCGCCAAAAAAGGGCTTTGCTTCTCTTCTTTTTCTTGATCCAATATAATCCGACTGTGTTGTGTGCTGCTGTGAGAAAAAAGGAGAACCTTTTAATAGGATCTAATCAATCAGTGTAGGATCCCGAGTCGGGAGCAGCAGTAAAGAAGCTTTCCACACATTACATCATACACAAAGTAGGCTTTCTCTTTCACTCACTTCATTGCTCTATTCCAGAGCTGTCAAGCTGATACTGCTGCCAGCAACGCACTGTGTTATGCAATGCCGTTCAGCAGAGTAGGCATTATTGTGTGTGTGTGTGTGTGTGTGTAAGTCGGATGCCTCTTTGTATGTATTTTTTTACTTATAGAATTACTACTATAGCAGTGTACTTTACAATCTCGATTCACTACACTTGACTTACCCTGACTGACTTGACGCATTTGTTCCTTTTACCTGGTCGACTCTTCAAAAATGGCTTTGATGATAATTGTGATAGGCTTTCATTGCGAACAAAGTATTGGCGGCGTCTGCTGGCACTGGATTTTTTTCCTTTGTAAAGCAAAACCAAAAAATTCACCAATTCCATACCACATACCACGACTCTCTGTACTCATCTGATCTCCTTGTGCATCAATGACTTGAACATATGGATCAATGAATGCATGGTATCACACGCTGCTGAACAAAAAAACATGTTCCCTTCCAGTGTAAACACAGCATGGTATATATGTTTCCATAGCAGCTTATTCTGCGTTTTTTTTTCAGATGACATTCCATACTTATGGAACAAAGGGAAGCCCATAGGCCGTAAAAAAGTTGATAGCACACCACAATATATATGGAGTCATTGTCATTATTACATGGGTGCTGCTAAAGCGATGATGATGGTAGTTTCGATTGATGTAAGTGGCCATTTCAGACGGTGGATTTTTTGACTAGGCAGGATTACGGAAGTTGCTCCACCATTTTTTGTCTTTTATGGGTGCGAAATCGCTTGTGCCAATGCCAATATTACAGGATTTTCTGGTGCATATATCTCCTTAAGAAAAAGGTCAAAGGAGAGATGATATTGTGCAGAAGCTTAAGCAACCTTGTCCCACGTCCTGCTAGTTGACGTTTCTGCTGCTGACCTGTCCTTAAAATAATTCCTCGTAAATTTAGTTGCATTTGTCTTTTTTAAAATAAAAATAGGATAGAAAATACGTAATAATAGTTTCTAAAGTCTCATGTAGCAAACGGTGCTTAAATGCAAAACATTTTCTACACTAGCATTCTTTGGGTTCAGTAGGAAACCATGTAGCCAACATATTTCCATTTAATTTTGGTGTCAGTGAGCACGATGATCAGACGAGTAGAAAGATAAAAAGAGAGGAAAGTACAAGTTTTTGAATAGCCAGAGGCAGAGAATAAACTACTAAAATGGGTTTTGTTTGTAGCACATAATATCCACCACAACGTAAAAAAACTCAAGCTAAAAGTATACAACTAATATGTATGACATGATAATCGTATACGGACTTTGAAGCATGCACAGGCAAACGGAATGCAGGCATGCACAGCTTCTTTTTAATAAGTTTATAAGTAAGCATCATCATCATCCTTATTATTATTTTCCTGCGATGAAAGTCAGTAAACCTGTTTTTTTCGTTATTCTCCTACCATAGAAAAAATAGTGAGTGATGTCAGGCGTACATATATTTAGCATATATTTATATTTTAAATGGGATAGTATGGGTATATTGTATTTACATTTATGCTTGTAAACATGCATGCATGCATGCATGCACCATCCTGATGAAACAAGTAGGTCTATAAAAGAGAGAAGAGATTATGGAACAGAAAGGCGTAGTTAAATAGGGAAAGAGATGGTTTTGATGTAGGCCAGAGCAGAAAATTCCATACAACACACACTCAAGCATGCCAGCAGGAGAATAGTAAGCTTTTCTCTCGTTTTTTCCCTATTTCCTTGCATGGAAAAAGAAACAGCTGCTTCTGATACTATTGCCGTTGTTACTATTGTTTCTATTACTTCTACCACCACCACCACCACCATAACTAGTACTACTGCAGCGACACAGCTTTGTCTTGTCGTATAACCTAAAAAGATAGTTGCTCTGAACGCTAAATGCTCGACAGAATCTGTTGAAAAAAAGTACCTAAAACGCAGTGATGCTAGTGGCGTGGTTCTTTACTTGTTGTTTTGTTGCGTCTGTTATTATTGCTACACTGCTTTCCTCACAATACGGTTTGGTTTGACCTAGCTTTTTTAACGGTCAGAAAGAAAGATAGAGGAATAAAGAGAGAGAGAGAGAGAGAGAGAGAGAGAGAGTGTGTGTGTAAGAGAGAAAGAGGCATACTTACACTGGCTCTATTTTTGTTGGTTTTCATTCTGTCCCTCTATTCCCTTCACTTCAATGTTCAAACGAAAAACCTACTGACAGCTTTTCTCTTTTTCTTTACCAACAGCGGTGATATTACGGCGGTGGTGGTGGTGGTATGGTACTCAAGCGCTACTTTTTACATTTTTTTCCTTTTCTTCGTAATAATGATAATAATAATAATAGCTGGAGAGTAGAGAGCTTACTTTTCCTCTTTCTCTCTGTGTATCTTGTCTACAAGTAGATATAAAAGAATTGAGGGAAAATTGTGAGTATGCTTGGATGATGTGAAGTGCATAACTACAAGGCACACACAGCACAACAACAATAAACAGGGAAGCAAAAAGATGCATATTTATTTGAGTAGGGAATATTGAAAAAATAGGGCAAAATAAAGCTGAAAAATGTAGAGGTAGATGAGAAAAAAGAGAAATGGAGTTGTGGAATCCTGTACCTTCCTTTTTAAACCGTATTATGTGATTGTTAAAGGAGTGGAGTGGCTTGCCCCATATATATGAGATGAACTTGCGTGCATGCACATATCCGACAAGCTGTTGCAGCTCAACACGACGAGTTTATATATGTATTTATGTAGGTACATATTTGCATGAAAACATGTATCAGAGAAGCTACGACAGGGAAAAAATATCACAGACGTACCACGCCAGGATCCGAGACCAACAACTGTAACCTTTTTTCTTCCTCCTTTGTCCCTGCACTCTCTCTCTCGCTCTCTCTTCCTCTCTCCAGTTGTTCATCATATGAGAAGGAATTATCCATATGTTGTTTTCTTTTCTTGCTACATCTTGCTCCTGAGTTTTTTCTTTCATAATATTTTCCATGTTTAGTATTACTACTATCACCACCACTACTACCACGATCCACAATCATCCTGGTAATGCTCTCCTTCTCGTTGCTGTGCAACTGGGGAGCGACAGGAAACAAGAAAATCTCAAGGCTTTGTGGTATTATCCACCAAAAACACGCACCCACCGCAAAAAATGTAACGTAGCAAAACAACAACGAGTAGAGACAGAGAGAT
>JAHZMZ010004788.1:0-10436 GCA_027743805.1 Lepidocyrtoides sp. E14
CAATAATACCTTAAAATTAGTGTACCTGCCAAATTTAAAGCCAAAATAAGTAGTAGTTTTCGAGAAATCCACGTTCAAAAATTTGGCGCCGATTTTCAAAATTTTGGTTTCAAATTTTCCCGCCTGAAGAAAAGTAGCCTTATTTTTTATGCAGAATCCGAAAATGCAAGCAATTTGGGGCTCAAAAAATATGGGTAAATATTGTCTCCCAAATACTATGAAGTTACAGAAACATGAAATGTAAGAAAATGAGAATAGTAACACAAATCTAATACAGAGTATTTGATATCTTTTATAGACACCAGCTTATGATCTAAAGTCCTTGCTAGCACTAAAACTAAAGAAGAAACTGATCACTGCTTTATTGGACAAGGATTTTTGTCATAATGATCCTCAAAGACAGCAAGAAATACTAAATAAATATACAGAATATTTAATTCCGGTATTTAAAAAGATCGTTTCATTAGTTCAATTTTACTCAGCTTCAAAGCATTGTCTAATAATTGGTCTATTAAAATTTTGCCTTGCATTTTTACAGAGAAATGAATTGGAGTGGTATGGACTGAGTGTTGACGAAGCAATTGAAAAACAAAAGCAGCTGAAAGAACTTGAAAGGATTCGTCTTCCGTTGAAATTAGAATTCCGGGCGAACCTGATAGAGCAACTGAAGAGAGAAAAGGCAGAGTCTGCTACAACAGTGGAAAGTTCACCAGTAACGACATCGTAAGTTTTATTTAATTAAATAAATCATGTTATCTTCAGAAAACTTTAACTAGTAGAGGAATTCTCTAGTGCAACTGGTTCGTGTCTCTAATATATCTTTATTTTGTGATCTTGTAACAGGGCAAGTTGGATGAACAGATTAAATCCATTTTCAAAAAGTTGAAACGCGTAGTTTAGAGGATAATCAAAAGTATGCTTTTACACTTTGTAATTTATATGTAGTCTCATCAAAAAACAGTAAAAAACGTAAACTCTAATTTTTTTTTGATCTTTATTAACTTGAAAATTCAAAAACATTTTATTGTGAAAACTTATGCATATTTGTGAGCAAAAATATCCACTCTCTCCAGCAAACAACACAGGTATTATTACTTCTAATAATGAACACATGTGACATGCCGTTTCTGTTGAGAGTGTGCAGTCTATTTTCTTAGAATTAACTCTTAACCCAAAGTTAAACTACTTTTGAGAAGCATGTCATCTGAGACAGACAAATGGAAGCAAAATTACATGCCTACTCCGATTTTGAAGGTCGATCTCGAGTTGCTGTTATAGCTGGGCTATTTGGAAGTGGTGAAGCCACTGGCAAAACACTCCCTCTAGCCCTTCTCGCAGCTTGTTCCTCAATTGGTATTCCTTTATTAGTTCCTCCGAAATACCTGTATTTTTTATATTTTTGTCAAATGACTACCTATTGTGTAGTTTATGTACTTTTTTAAGGGATTGCTTACGAAAAGAGAATCAGTGGTGGTAAGGTCAACGCAGCAGATACGCAAAAGAATGCACCCTGAAAGTTCTCGAGTGTTCCTCTGTAAATAGCATTGTACATGGGATTACCCCACATCGGTGTGGTTGAATCTATTACTGCTACAAATGAATTAACTTTTCCCATATCTGCGATAGGAACCACTTTTGAAATCATAGTTCTTGCTGCAATAATCTAGAAATACAAACACATTAAATTTGTAACAAGGAGGAGTTAACGTTGTCGTTATCGATTACATTACGTAATACCATTGTTCCATTTAGGATATCCACAACTGGCGCTAAAACATAGAAAAGGAACGTAGGATATCGTGAGCTTTCTTAAATTACTGCGGTCACACTTTTCAATATTTAAAACCATTTATCCTCTTACCAATATACATCATCAAGTCATTGCGGGCAAACGCGTATACAAAACTTCCTGCAATTTGACTAATACACGACAAAACTCCCAATTTCCAGTCAGATACCTTCATGATTTTTACCAAAAGACCGACAGAAAGCAATCCACCTGTTATCATATATCACACTTTAAAATATCTGCGTATTCTCTATTACACGTTACAGTTACATGATTTTAAGTGATGGACACAGATTTCTTACCCGCAAATGCTATCAACATTCGAATTGTACTGTACAAGGCGTAATCAGTTGTATCCCAGTAGAGTGGATCGGCACGCACAAACAACATTAATACCGAATCCTCTCCTAAAATAAAAACATTTATTATTTTTTTGTAAATTGTATTTAAATACGTTGAGAAATCAAGATAATATGTATCGAAACACATTATCGTCAAGTATGTTCACAAACCTTGCATTGGAGCCATTGTAAAGATAAGTATAATGACAAGTAGGTAGAGCTGCTCCCTGATTCCAAACGGTCTCTTTTTGAAAAACGCCTTGGCGGATTCAATAATGTTCTTCAAGTTGAATATATTTTTAATTGCATGAACCTTGGTCTGTTTGAAACCGGCTGAGTTATTGCCCTTCTTTGGATTTGGCATGAAAAGCAAGATGTAGATAAATGAAAGAATCGATATACCACCACCAAGACCAAAAATAAAATAGTAGCCTTTCCCTCCCCGCTTAAGGTATCCTCCCAAGGCTGATCCAGCAGACCTTCCGAACGTTCTAACGGCTGTTAAAACTCCAACTCTAAAAGTACGATCCGCAATGTTGCTTGAAATTGCTACGAAACTGTATACCAACATGCTAACGGCAATACGACCTCCCGTCAATGAGCTCGGCAGGATAGAAAATAGAACGATAATTTGTACTTTCCATGTTTCATAGTATACACAAAGGAGCAAGCCAATGTAACGAATGGTCACTCCAGCAATTGTGAGAAGTAAAGGTGCTTTAGTTCCATAAACATCAGTCCAATTTCCCATAAACAAGGCAAAAAGAATTGGAAAGAAATTTTCTACAAATTCACTCCACACCCCCATCTCGGATATAACCTTTTGAACCTCTTGTTCCTCATCTTTGTACCGGCGTTTGAGGGTACTATAATTAAAGTGTTTTTACATTAAAGGTAATAATTTATATGCATATTTTAATTAAACTGCTCTGTTAACTTTAAAAAAATAGATACCTATTCATCAAGGCATCACAGACGGTATCATTATAACCCACATTCACCCGACAAGCCCGATCAATTTGCAAATCCGAGGCCATTATGTTTCCCATGACGGATGCAATCATGTACAGCAAAAATCCCGGTTCCATTCGTAAGCTACCTAAAAGCTTCCACCATGGTGTTTCCTGCTCTGAAACTACAGTCAAATTATCAACAGAAGTGGATCCTATATCGTCCAATTCTTCCTTCTTATCAGCCTCCAACCCCTTCACTTCATAATTAGTCTTGGTCTCCTCCATTAAATACGATTTTTCAGTGAGTTTCCTCACTTTACCGGTGAAAGCTAACTTGGCACAGCAATGAGTCTACTTTGCACCCTCTTAATCCTCTCACTTTTACGACTGGAAAAGGTCGTGGTCTTTTGTCATTCTCTTAATGGCTAGTGACTAGTTTTGTGTAGTTCTCAATGAAAAATTTTCACACTCTTCCTGCTTGGTAAAAACCTGACAGGTAAGTGAAAAATAGATTGGAGAACGTTCTCCATTTATACATAAATCTAAACACGCCGACTGGACATGTGTAAATACCCAGATAATGTCTGCCATTGCCAAAAAAGAGACAAAGGAGTCTTCACAAGAATAACAACGGGTTGCTGGAAGAATTTAATAAATAGACTTGCAAGCAAAAATAATTTTAATAAGTACACATACGGTACGTGCGTAAACAAAGTTTAAATTTATTTAAGTTAATATACAATCCATTATTGAACAATGATTTTAATTGGACAATTTGCGAAGATTGCAATGCTTTGTATGTACTTTGATTAAATCAATGATAGCGATGATAAGACCTGTCGCAGTTTCTGATAAAGATGCTTAATCAAATAAATATTGGGCCTACGTGACCAAACACGAAGTGGTCTCGACTCTCGAGTGCAAAGGTGAGATAACATTTTTTTAACTAGAAAAAACATGACTGACAAGACAAGCACACAATGTTACACATTGCTAAGGGTGTCAACAACAGAATAATATTATCAAATTAACTGTTCTTTTTCCCGTACAACTAACGCAAGTGCTTTTCTCTTCATCAGTTAATTTTACCAAACCACAACATCAAGTACCTATATAAGCATTAGGTATAAGATATTGTTGAAGTAGCAGTACTTTAATGAAATACTAATATGGCTGGAAGATTCCAATACTTTTTTGCGCACTTTTTTTTCTTGAACAAGACTTATTTTGATGATTTCTACAGACCTATAAAATAAAAATAAAAAATAGTATCATGCATTGTTTGATCATTTATTCATACAGAAATTAAATAACGCACTAAAAGTACAAATAATGCGATTTTCATTCTAATCTGACATTAATCCTAACGAAAGTTGAAAAATATTGACAAAATAATAAAAATGCATAGTTTTCGAACTAACAATCAATTTTGATTAAGCGTTCAATGTACGGCGAGAAAATATTTGCAAATCTTTATTTCTCTGAGTGTTGAGTGCTTTGAACAAAAAATAGTCTGTCTCTTTGTCTGACTGAATAAAAGAAGAAAGACTGAATAAAAGTAAGGAAAATGATGTGATGAAAATATCATACTGGTAAATACATGTGACGCGACATTTGTCTCAAGAACAACAAATTGTACATTTTCTTTTGTAATAAAATAATCATAGTGTCCTTGAATAATATGCATTCCTACTTACTCCCATTTGTCTAGTTATGTGTGTGTAGGAGCATTTGCTGAAGAAGCTACAGATTCTAAAAATAGAATTTTTATTTACATTCATGCATCTTCTCTCCTCCTACAACTGCATAATAAATTTTCAACATGGTACGTAGACGAACGTCTTCAATCTGTGAGTTCTTGTTGCAAATTGAAAACTTTTTTCAAGTGTACATATTTTAAACGAGTTGAAAATTTCATTAATCAAATAAAACTGACTATTAACAGCTTGCAGTAACATCATGAATGCATACCATTTTTCTCTAGATTCAACACGGGTGTGTATGTCATCACTACCGACTCACGCCAACAAGATTTTTAGGGGACAGACTTCATGCATTCCACTTTTCCTCAGTCACTAGTACTTAAGTATAATAACCATTCATTTTGAAATATTTCCCGTGATAATGAAGCAAAGTAGACAATCATGTGTCATTTATACATATAATTTAAATTTTTCCATTGTCAGTATAGTATAGAACAATTATTTACCGGTGCTGAATGGATTTTTTTATCATTCGTCAAGCACATATTTTGCGTAGCAGTTTACATTATTGTTAAAACTCTATTTTTGATATTGTGAATGATACACGTATATATTGTTGCATGAAGTGTAATAATTACATATTTAAGGCCAATGAACCGAGTAAACCGGGTAAAAACATTGCTAATTTTCCAGGGTACAGGGAAATAGGGTTCGTAAGATAAGACTCTTCCAAGTTTGAGCTGTTTCAAAATTTTAAATTCCTCCATTTTACTCATTGGCAGAGAAAGGCAAGACTCTGATGAGTTCACATTTGTATATGTCAAGAGAAAAATTTGTTTGGGGAGTAAGGGCAGTACTGCTGCCGGCTAAAGTCTAATCATAAGTACATCTCTTCTAAGCTTCGTTCACCAACTACGGCACCTTAACATCCGTCTCTAGAAAATACATTAGATTAGATCATTTGTCAAGAATTGCAATGCATCACATAAAGCTGTTAATCATCTTCATATTTGGATTGTTGGTTTTGGTACCAAATCAAACAAAGTTGCCACTTGATGTGCACGTATGATGCAAGTGTAAAACGTTAGGTTACATTACATACCATTTTCAATCTCTTGAAAATACCCACAAAGTTTACATAACATAAAATATTTGGGTAGTTGCCGCAGATTACACTCATACTTAGAAAGATAAGAAAAAGTCATAACACATCAGCTCAGCTAAGTACCTATACGAATCTTTTCATTAAAAACAGTTTTGCCTCAAGGCTCTTTCCTTTCCTCATTCATTTTCAAAAGAACTCACTCGCCACATACCTAATAAAGCACACACACAAAACAGAAAAAAAATTATCTAGTTCGATTTTCAAAAGCATGCAATAGCAGCAGTATGTAGGTGGTTTAAGTCACGATATATGTATAAGACAAATAATAATAATAGTAATGAGACAAATAATCCAATCCTCCATAATATTATCTTTAGCTATTGCCTATAACACATACTAGCCAGACTTGCGTCACATTTGTTTCTCGAATCTTAGCTCTCTGTAAAAACGATTGTATATAGACTCTCTAAAGTAAAGAAAAATGAGAAAAGTAACCCCTCCGAGATCACCTCAGTTTCTTTCCTGTTGTTATTTAAAGAAGCTTCACATTTTCAATCACAAGTCGCTTTTGTTGGCTTTGCTTTGACTTGGCTAGCACACGACTTCTCCTTTTTAAAAGTCAGCAAATGTACTATACAAACCAACGACTTTACAGATTACGCATGCATACTTACTTACAATTTAAATACATACTATAGACGTACGTATAGGTATGCATACATACTTATCTCTAGTAATTTTTAGAGTTTAACAGTCGCACACACACAAACAGAATTCCTATTCATCTTCATCACCATTTTACTTCACCCTCACATTTACTCACACCACCTCACCTGTAAAAAAAATTCAGCCTCACCATCAAGTCGTCTTTGTATACACATTATAATAAGATGACGATGATGTAGTATGCATGTTCGTAAAAACATGCGTACAGAGATTACAGTGCATTTTTTTGATTCTTCTTCGTCTTCCTACACAACAACCAATTTACCACACCGCATCGCCGTGATTCTCTTCATGTCATCTTTCTCGTCTCATCGAATCGTCTGCCTCCTCCCAACGTAAGAACGTATAACACCTTCCTTCACCTAGCGTTCATTTCATTTCATTTCACATTGTATCTTCTCAACTGCAGCATCATTTCCTTTTTCATTTTTATGCTGATGTGCTGCTGCTGCTCGCTGTGCTACATACATTCATTCCAAATAAGTACATTTAAGTTAGTTTAGTTCAAGGCATCATCCATTTACCCTCATTGCTTGGCAGTGTCTGTTCTCTATGATATTTAGCAGTTTGACGAGAACGTGTGTTTGGGCATACGCTCAGAAATTGGACACTTTTTCAATCTAAGGAACTATCCGCAAGGTATTATTTTTTTTTTTTGTTTCATTTTACCGATATTTTTCTTAAGCATGAAATACAATTTGTTTTATTGAGAGAATGTTTTCAGGAAAGAATTTCGTTGTGGGAGACAGACAGACGTGTGTCAATTTAAAGTGGGTTTAGATTCTCGGTATACATATTTCCGTTATCATTCTGTTACTTTGTCTCTGTCTGCGTGTGTAAAAGTTTGTTTTGAATTATAGTTCAGAGGTTTATCACAAGTCGTAAAATTTTCTTGATATTTGATTATAAAAATACGAAAACTTATCAGGAAGGAATTAGTGATAATTTATTATTCCGTTGAGTTGTATATGAGTATAATTATTCACTGACAGGACTTTCCGATAATAGTAGAAACGGGAGCAAATTTTGTACGTCATCATCGTCACGTTAATTAATGCATGCATTGATAAAATGCTCGTAAATAGACATGTTTGATATACGTAGTCAACATGCTATTTTAAGGGATAAGGAAATGTGTACATGCTTGCACATATAGGGAAGGGATATGCATGTGCATGAAACACTTCTTTGTCGTTAGTCGTTGTTGTAAAGTGTGCTGGTTGGTTTGGTAATCAACCTTGCAACCTTTTAAACCGACGAAATCATTTGCTTGGCTTTAGTGTATTAAAAAAACAGTCAGTGTCTTGGAGTAAATGGAGAGGTCAGTGTATTTGATTTGATACGTCAATACGATTGTTTTCATGCAAAAGGACAATTAGCACATTCATGCTGATGCTGTTCAGACAAATTTCAAAATTTACTTTGTGCCTGTTTTTGTTGTCGTAAATACGTATACACGTTACTTAGATTTAACTTAGGTACATAGATAGGAGTTAGGAGTTTATAAATGTGCATACTTGTTTAGTCTTTTAATTTTAGCGAGTAACATCGTCTTTCATTCAACCGAAACTCTGCCATACGAGACGTTAATAATACACCGTATATTTTTGCACCACATGGCCATCACAATACTGCTGATTTTGATATTCATCAATGATTTATAAAAGTTACACGAAGAACATAGATACATCATCATCAGTCTTTTAAACTCCCCTTTGCTATTCATCCCTACAGAAAAAACGAGTACTACAGACAAGAAAACAGTCTTTTCTTTTCTTGAATAATTTATAATACTGATGATGATGATCATCATCATCATCTGCTGCGTATTACATTTCAACAAAAAGGATCTGCAATACTTCAGGTCTGATTAGGACCGGTAACGAGTCCAACAAGCCAACTTTTTAAATGCTGATAGACAGTGATAAAAAGATAAACCAACTTGCTAAAAACAGGCAGCACAGTAGGTAGTCAGAGGCAAGCTCACCCGGTCAATAGGGCATTAATAATAGCAGTTTAGAAAAAAAAGGAATAAAAATGCCGTATTATTTTCTCGTACACATATGTGTACAGTAGCTACAGCAAGTAAAGTTAATAATTATTATTACCAGCTGCACTCATAAACTGTACGACTTGTTCGATTATGCTACTTAGTATTTTTTATATAATCTATAAAACAACCACTTTAAGTACCACACAGTTAAAAATCTTAAACAAAGTAAAAAAAAGAAAGAAGATCCTGTACACTAATCTATTTTAAATCTTTCTGCGTTACGGCAGCCGTACGTAGCTAGTTAGACTTGTGTGTGCCTAAATGATATAACGTTACATTAAGTTGTACATTCTTCGACAGTTTTGATGACCATCTTCTTCAGTTGAGTTGCATTACTATTACACACGCTGCATTGTTTGCTGGCAAGCGTAAAATAAATTCAAATCTGCGAAGGCTCGTCTTCATATTTCTTACCATACTGTTACCGAAAGACAAGCGTTTACGCTGGCGCTGGCTGATGCTGCTGCTGCTGATTAATATTTAGGTATGCGTCGAAATAGGAAGGACACCAAGGGATTTTGAATATTATTATTTATTACTGCTGTCTATATACGAATTCTGAACACTGCTGCATAATCTCACCTTACACAAAAAAAATAATAATAACCAAACGACCAACAACGAGATGCATCATCATTATCATCATCATTGTCATTTATCCCCTCAAAGTAATTCTTCCTCCTCCTTCATGTTTTGCAGCACAGCGTTACATGTTCAGTTTATATACTCCCTTTTTGCATTCAATACGAATGAAATAAGCGATATAACTTGTTGTAGTGCAGAGCATCATCATCATCCCAGAGTCTAGTGCATTATCTCTATCTCTCTCCTTTTTTTTACTTCTATTTTGTGGAGTGTCTTGTTGCACCCACGCATTTCTCATTTTTGTGCTGCATATCATATTGCAATGAGAAACAAGTGAATGTAATATTCTAAACGTGAAAAACCGCAAACTATTCTATCTATACTTTTTTTTCAACAGGCAAGCAACCAAACACGCCATCAAAGGAGTCTCCTTCGACATTAGACACTGAGTAGTAACTACTATACCAAAATCATGAATTATTTTCGACGGTGAGAACATGCGGTGATTTAATTATTTATTGGTGGAGTGGTGTTTATAGTAGAAGTGGTGCTACTACAGAAAAGTGATTCTATCGTTTACATGCAATAAATCTCGAATGTGATGATAATGCAAGCAAAATTCATCAAAGTTATTGTTACGAGTTGTGCTTGATTGGAGAAAAAAGTGATAACTAGTAATTGATTGTGAATTTTTCAAGTTTGAAGTGTAGAATAATTTCTATAATAAATTCAAGTCAGTTAGAGAGATTAGTGAAAAAATCGCAGTTATTATGATGCGTGACGATAGTGGACATCCTAAACCTACCGACATGGGGCATGGTCATGGGAATCCAGCTACAACAACAACCACAACGACCACGTCCGGGCCAAAAGTCGTTGCATTGGATTGGATTAAACTTGATGTGAACTACTTTCGAACGATTCCTGGACTGCTGAAAGTGGCAGAATTTGTAAGTTGAACTTTCCTAAAATATCTAGTATCGTGTATGAAAAATGACATTGATGAATTTGATTTTAACGTGACAAGTATAAAAACAGTGAAACTCTCCCACAAATTACAACGCATCGTTACACGACGACCTGATGTGTTTTTTTAGTACTTTGCAAGAATGTGCTCGTATGTATTTATTTAAAGTTCATTTATACGAACCTTTTTGCTGCCACCCGAGAGAAAGTGTCAT
>JAHZMZ010004789.1:0-16474 GCA_027743805.1 Lepidocyrtoides sp. E14
AAGTATTTATAAATACATTGTATTTAAGTATTTTGACAAAAATGTATTTTGTATTTTGTATTTTCGAGACCCTGTATTTTGCCCACCCCTGCTCTCTACATTTTTTACTTTGCGCCATTCGGTGTCAAGAAATCCAACAATTTCATGCATTATTATTGCATATTCAATGAGTACTGACAATTAAAACATTTCATCATGAGTTTCTGTGTGTGGTCATCGCCATATCACGTCTTGTAGCGACAGTAAAAAATCACATCATTCAGAATATGTTCACGTATGTAGGAAGATTTGTATGTTAAATGCCTCTGTTTTATGGATTATTTGGCACAGCTGCTCCATTAAACGCAATTAAATATTCAATCACGAGAAGAGCAACAAATAATAAACAAAAAAACAAGTAAAAAATCTCATCATAGCCATTCACATCATCAAAGGTGTTACAGTGCTAGCAGCAGCAGCAGCAGCAGCATTGAACTTATTGCCACCGAATACCTCGAATGTAGTAAAATAAATCTCTACACACATTTTGCCGACGATAAGAACCCATTCAGTCATAGTAATTGGCTTGTAGATGGGATTGTAATAAAAAAGCAAAAGTCGAAGTTGAAGAAGCCTAATCCATTAGGATTATCCGCCTTCCCGAATGCAATTAAGGCCATAACAATGTGATCTACTACCGTCAATGAGCAATCAACCAGTTTATCAACTACCAATAACATCCGTTCAAG
Source organism: Lepidocyrtoides sp. E14 (assembly GCA_027743805.1). Classification (NCBI taxonomy): domain Eukaryota; kingdom Metazoa; phylum Arthropoda; class Collembola; order Entomobryomorpha; family Entomobryidae; genus Lepidocyrtoides; species Lepidocyrtoides sp. E14. The sequence continues at coordinate 729 of JAHZMZ010004789.1, forward strand.
AATTTAATAGGTAATAAACAATAAAAATATTTACATTGAGCCAATACCTATTTGCCGTGCGAACTGCTGCATAAGAGTGCACTGTTTTACCTGCGATTGAACTTTATAACCTTGTATAAATCGCCAAAGCTCCTTTTAATCTGCAAATTGGGGAATTTGCAAACTCCTATAAAATATTATTGATAAAAATACTAGTAAAAGCAACAAGATAGAATTATGATTTTTTTTTCTGATTCGTTTACCGTAAATTAACTTGCTACCTTCGGTTTTGGGGTAATGCAAGACGCTTTAAATTCCTTCAACCCTCTATACATCAGAAGTTGCAATACAGATATTTTTTATTATATGCAACCAAATTCTACTGCATCATCAATTATCATCACACGAAATAAAAATAGTAGTATAATACTTTGAACATCATTTGCGATTCTACCAGTTTAGTAATCCTGTTAACGGTGCTCCTTGAACTTTTTTTAAAAGCATTTTTTAAATATTGTTTTTTTTCCTTTTGTATTTAATGAAATTCAAATCTTGATATGAATTGTCTTGTAATTCATTTAAGAATGAATTAATAAATGAATGGTAGATTTTAGTTTGTTTTTATTCAACTGGTCATCATTCTCATTGGAGTGAGGAACGGGAGAGAAAAATTGGAGATGAAACTTTCACGAACATATATATGCTTGCTAACTTTTGTTAGGCATAACATAAGGCTAAACAAGAGACCAAACAAGTTTTTCCCTTTTTCTTAAATATGACTCTAATCGCTGTCATTTTAAATGCCCGACCATGAAATATGGTGATTTTATACGGGGATCGAAAATAGATGCTTATAAACACGTACTATCATGATATATCACATTTTTACAGGCGTTAAGTCACCGACTCAAGCAAGTAATTAGCTTTTGTAAATTACTTAGGAGGTTCGGTAACATTAGATTGAAAAATCCTTCGATAAAAATGCAGAATTTGATTACACGATGATAAAAACTTATTTGATTGTTACTGTCTGGTGTATTTAAAATGTACTACGAAGAAAACCCCTGATCGTGTATCAATAAAGATAAAAGTCAGAGATGAATAGATTGAAAGTTGGTTACCCCTTGCTCACAGCACAAAATGTAAATAGTTTTTGTGAGTAATGGCGAATTAAATATGCTGCATGTGATCACCATCACTCTCAGATAATTAATTGTAATGTAATTACTCTTATCTTCGACTTGACAGCATTTTCTTGCAAAAAGGCAAAAGTGGTTGGTTGGATGCATGGGTGGATGAACCACTATACAGCTCAACTCCACTCCAACCAAAATGCTTTAATTTTTCACTTGACGTGACATTTAAGAATCTGAGAGATTCTTTGAGTCTATTGTCGCGAGTTGAGAGTCTTAAGTGAACACAGTCAACAGTCAAACATAACAAACGAGCACTTGACACTTGACGGCCACCGGCAGCATTTTGCTACTCGCATGACGCACAGAGAGCTTCAAGTGCGAGATCATTGGGAGTAATCTTTTTGTAAAATTAAAAAGTATGATTTGAGAAGAGACCTCCCAGAGGGAATTACAACAGAGAGTCACAAAAGAGCAAGAAAATGTAAATTGGACGATGCGATGGTGTGGTAAACTATTACATGTTAGGAATGGTTTTAATAGAATATTGCTTGAACGTTGACAAATAATACGATGACTGCTAATTGATTTAAGCAATTATTCTTTATTTTCATCACTAAATTAACCGAGTTTTGAGACTCATCAAAATGCTTGCTTGATAATTTTTGCTTCTTCTTATCGCCTTACCTTCATGAAATCTCTCGTAAACTATATTAGAAAGGTACAACTGTAGTCCGGTTGTGATTGCATGGCACATGACAGCGCAAACGGTAACGATCCACCCCCAGTCGCCTTCAGGATAGTAATGCTGCTGAAGTGTTCTCCACTCGGACTTTTTCTTGGAATCCCTTGCATCCTTTTCAACACAAAAGACAAATATTTGACTGAAAAGAAAACAGTCGCATGAAACTTGAATTGAATCGCCCATCAAGATCCGAGTACCTGTCCACTAGAATTGCTTCCTTCTCGTAACCTCTCCGCCCCCAACTTTTCATTAAGAAGTAGTGTATTATTTGTTTTATCAGAACGAAGACTTGAATTCCTCGTGCCCCCACTTCTGCAGTCAGAGTCTTCCGAACTTTCTCTAACTTCGGCCAAGGGTGGCTTTACGTGAACAGGGGTATTTAAGCTGGGATCAAAATAACTTGCATCTCTTGGATTCACCAAACCCAACGGAGGTGGCATGCATACCACTGGAAGTGATTTGGATCTCCAGTACTTTGCCATCACTTGAAGGTTTTCATACTCTTCAGGAGTGTGAGTAACAAGTTGGATACTTTCTTCTTGCTCCATTGCTGCTGTCATTTAAATATTGGTAGAGCACTATACAGTTTCTCATGTACATTACATTTTTATGATTCCAGAAAGTTTTTACAAATATGTACACAAAAAAGTAATTTTCACATTCTCATGCAGTAGACCATTTGTACTACATTACTCATTAAAATCAAAAAAAGGAACCAGCCATTATTTCTAGCATAATGCCGAATTCCAGAACACACAGAATAAACCCACCATCGCAATTACTTGATGCATGACAAGATGGATGGAAAGACAAAAAGGTACATTTTTAAAAACCAATGATGATGATAAGAATGGTCTGGTCGTCGGATTTATCTCATTTGATCTACATAAAGTTTTTTTTTCTCCTTCTTTTCTTCTTACTGACTGGCTTTGACAGACAGTTCAACTGATATAACCAGATCTGTCCTTCGATATGTATTTTATTCTCTGCAAACATGGAACAAAATCAAACCAACCACACACGCATACTTTTTATTCTGACCACATATAAAACATGCTAAAGTTGTTGTAATTTATTTAGCATGGATAATCATTTTCACTTTTTCTTCACTTTGTTATTTATTTTGTTTTACTGGTAATGCAAATTGCTCTTTTGTTGGTTGCATTCCAGAAATCGTTCTTTAGAGATAAAGCCACACAAGCAAACACTTGTTTTTTATGTACCAAATGTAAATTATAATATCACAGTCAGCACTGAACAACACACCAATCTTTTCAACGCACGTCAAACAAATGAGGAACAAAGGCTGAACATTGCTGAAAGATCTAGCTTTTTATGACTATTTATCATAATGAAGATGATGATTGTTTAGAGTTGAAAATCACAGCTGCAAAAGAGAAAGAAAAAAAAACATTTATGAAAAGTTCACTGTAGTTTTTTTTACTCTTGTATCCTGTATCATCCATACTATCTAGAATCGTTACACACTCTTGCAAAAATACCCAGTGCAAAACAGACCAAAATCATAATGAAACAAAAAAAAAATATTTCGTTCTCTGTAGAAGGCAAGAGAAAAACTCATCAACACGACCAACTCACACTGGCACTGAGGAAGTTAACTTTGCTGACACTACGGAGTCTATTTCGTGTTGCGTGTATCAATAAATTCTGTTGGGGTGATGATTTGTATGATTAATATATGATTGAATAAGAGCCCAGCGACAATATATGTGGTCCACTGTTGCTGTTGTTGTTGGTTGTGTTGTTGAAGATCTATCTTGTTTAATAAGCGCAGTGATTTTGCTTTTTTCTACATTCATTTGTTTAGCAGGCAGAAACCACAATAATAAGTCTGGTAATTGGAAAGAAAGCAAACTAATAATAATAATAATAATGTTATGTAGCCTTTCATGTCTACATCATCATTATCAGCATAATATCATCAAAAAAAAGTCTGCAGTACGCAGGGAGTGAGAGACAAACAGTCGTGTGCGTCTTTCATCCTTGTACAAGTAATATCTAGCTCACTTCATCATGTTTTTCTTGTCCTCATCATCGCAGTCATCGTCATCATCTTCATCACCAGTCCCCAGTCCTATTCACAATGCCTACATGGTAGTATATGCCATGCAAGTCAAGTGGAAATGTTGCATGTGGGAAGATGTTTGTCTCTTTCTTTTTCTCTTCTTATACTATTCAACCACAATATTGCTATTTTATCAACGATTCTTCTGAGAAATGATTAAATTGTAGTGCTCCAATCTTCATGTCAATCTTCACCTATCCGAACGTGGTGGTGAAGGCATGGCGTGGCTGGTTGTTGTTGGCTTACATGGTTTTTTCAAGCTTATAAAAGCACAGTCACAGCACAGGGATAACTTTGCACTCAACGACTACATACTACACACTAGTGTGTTGTGTGGCAGTAATAGGACTTGATAGTACGCACAGTAACAGTAACTGATGTAAAATATTTTTTTTTCTAGGTCATTTTCTACAAAGAGAAAAGAGTATTCAATTATATACTGGTTGATGCGAATAACCTAAAAGAAGAAGAAGATCCAGTCTGCGGTGATGCTAGTGATGGATTGTTACTGCTTCCGTCTTGGGAAATCAACTGTCCACACATTGGACTGGTATATTGGCTTTTTGAATAAACCTAGAATACAGTAAAAATTTTAACTTGGTATTTCGAAAAATAAATCAGTTGTCTCACGTCTTCCGTACTAAGCGGAATTTTTACCAAACGTATTTCAGCGTTTAAAATGGGTTAAATAAATACATGACATGTCTGACTTCATTAAAAAGTATAGAAAATCCATTGTGTAACATGTACAAGCAGACATGTAAATGATGCGGCTCATATCACTATCGGATTGAGAATATCACATGCATTTTTAATGGTGAAGCCTTCCTTCCATTAGCCCGTAAATAATTCTCTTTTATCTTTTTCAATGTGCTAATTTATGTATGCAGTATGCACATCATTATGCATTACAGGGAGTCGAGCGAGCAAGCGACCAACCACGATGAATGATAAACTGTCATACGACAGCAACACAAACAAATTGCAATTAGAAGTAGTCAACAGTTATTATTAAGTACAAGCTAACTCCATTCATTCCGTTCATTTTTAGAACACACGCGGGGAGAGTTTATTTACTTTTTAAAAATGCTGCATAATATGCTTTCATCTAAACATTCTAGCATCTGTCAAGTGCGGTCCATCAACTTTTCATATTATCAACATTACTATCAACGAAGCACAAAACTGAAATACATATGTGTGTTTGTGACTATGCCCGATACATTATGGTGTTATGCAATAAAAAGAAACTGAACAGAGGTATTATATGTGAAATGGAAAAAGTTGGAAAGCATTGGTTCGCTATTTGAAGATGCACCAACATTTGTAAACCTTAATGCTGTTAGGTTTTAAATGAAATGGAGTCTCAAAAGCAGACAAGGATTATTCTGAATCACGGAGAAAGAAGGAAAATGGTCCAATCAACAAATTAAGAGGGATGAAATTAAAGCTCTACGTTCGTAAATCTTTTAAAAAATCATTTTACTTTTAGAGAATTGCAGACTTAGCTAAGCATTCTTTAAAAGAGTGACACGAGTTTCAAGTTTTCATAACATGAATACAGTAGGAGTGAAAGTAACGCTTGTATGATAAATGAGAGCTATCGTGCTGAACCTTGTTGATAAGATTTACACTTTTTCCCTCATTGCAAACAAAGAAACTAAATAATAAAAAAGACCATGTCTTTGTATTTGGCAGAAACAAATACAATTTCGTTCGCAGTTTGGAAAACAAAATCAGAAAATATGTATTTTACATTTAGACCCGAGGGCACTGTCAGAAACAAATGAACTAGATGCTGATGCTACACTATTCGGTAAGCAGTCAGTCGACGAGTAAATATATGGTACCAGTGTGTTGTAAGTTATTTCACTGGCAACTCCTTCCCCCGAAAACAATCATTGTGAAACGATTGTAACGTATTGTGCTGTGATTGTTTGTTGTTACAACAGTGCCACTATTATCACTATTATCATCGCTCATTCCTACAAAAACACACACCTACAAAATGATAACACAATATGGCAGGTGCCGCTTTCGTCCATAATAGGGTGTATATTATCAACACTGATGCTTTTCAGGTTGTAACAACAATTCATTCAAACGAAGGATACACATTGTATCTTGAATGTGATACTATTTATAATAGCATTTCTGTGGTGAGAACATTATAAATTCATGTTTGGCAATTGTCGCCAAATACTGCCTTGTATTCATTAGTATTGTAAAATTGTAAGTGGGTTATTCGTTTTGTAAGAATCAGAATCTAAATCTGATTGTTTTTTATCAAATTGAAAATCCTTGATTGCTTAAAAACAATATTTACTCATAATTTTCTTTTGACTGTTTTCATCTCAACTAAATGGAGTATGTAAACGAAAATAAATGTGGTAGAACGTTGTGATTGACAGTATTTTATCAGATTTTACAGATTTACTGTATTATAGGTAACGAATATACTTAATGAGTGACATATAAGTAGAATACAAGTCTGCATTCGATGGACGAAGAAAAATGATGGCCGAGATGTGTGACAAGTAGAAGGCGTACGGGTAGTGGAAGATCAAACAAAAGTTGAAAATGACAAATGACGTATGGAGCTTTTATGTTTTGCACTATATATAAATGTAATGTAAATGTTCACAAATATGTTAGTAACAATTCGTATAGACAGCTTTCGCAGATGAGTTGGAAGAGTATTAATGTAACCGCTTATACTTTTCTTTCGTTTGCACAGGGCATGATTTTTCGATAAGCGACTGCTCCTCTGGTTCAATGTAATTATCTCTGGAAAGGATATTCATGTTTAAATCTTCCTAGATTGTTAGTTAAAGCAGATACTTCTACTTGTGCTTGACTATTGCATGCTTTATGCTTTCTTTGTTTTTCATTCCGAAAAACAGATCCAAGAAAACTTATTCTGTCAATGAATCTTTTACATTATTTGCTGTCCATTGTAAATAAACTTTCGTGTAACAATGCTGATCTGTATAAATTTACCTGTGCATCAGTAACCAATCACAGATTCATTGGCTAAGCGTCCATTTCTCTTCTTTGCTAAATAGGAACATTGAATAGTTGTGATGGGAGGTTGCATCTTTGTCTTTTTTAAACTGTTGATTGACCTGCTAAGACAGTTGATGAGTGGTGCACGGATTCCCTATGAAGATAATAATGAACAATGGAGTTATAACGATGTGCAGAAACAGAAACTGCAAGACGTAAATACACTATTATGAAATGTGCAATACCAAAAGCAATACCTTTTAGCCATACTAGTAGTACAAGTGTACATAAGAAACAACAATGCCATAGATTGGTGCTAATAGAGTGGCTGAAAGCTTATTGAGTTTCAATATTTTTCTCGAGATAAGAACTGGTAATTTCATAACATTCATCCCTTTCCTCTCTGCCCAAGGTTGTATAATGAACTGAGAACTCATCACAGAAAATTCCATTTTCTCAAAACGGTCACTTCATTTACCACAAGTCATTCAAGCCCTGTCATTTCTCCCGACATAATCATACAATTAAGGATGCGTCAGTAGTACATACAATAAAGGAAACATGCTCATCCTTGCAAGCACCCACAAACAACACTTGTTGCATTGCAGTATTTGAACTTACCATATTACTAAAATATAATATATTTGAAAACACATGGAATCGCTCCCACTCCCAGGATCATGATGATGAGAGCACTGTGAGGAAACTTTGTGTAGTCAAAAAGATGATGGATTTGAGACGTAGGAAAAATGATGAAGACCACAGGTAGTAATGACCCTTATCAACGTCAGGGTGTTCATATAAAGTACAATTGAAATGGCAACTTTTCTAAAACTTGCCATGAAAATCTGTAATTCCTATTCTGGTTCAATACACATCCACTTTTTTGAAAAGCCTTCATTCAACAGAAGTTTTCACTCAAACCAGTCTACTACTGCATGATGTTGGAATGTTACAGACTGTGTACTTTGCTACTGTCACTGTAGGAAGTTACATTAAAAAAGGAACTTTGTTTGAATCGACATCATGAGCTCACTTTTTATTGAAACAGCTTATATTTCACACGTAGGCAAAACTCTGGTACTTTTAAACGATCGCATGTTTACTTTTTCTCAATCACCACCACGTCATGTATCATCATCAAACAAACCCAGCAGTGGCAAGGGTAGGAGGTAGTGCAAAACTGGCAATTTTCACTTTACCCTCACCGTAACATTATGCTTTGATAATTTATAACTTTTTAAAGATGAATCTTTTTACAGTATTACATTTTGCTTCTGGTTAAAGGTGATACTGATGCTGAATTGAATTTCTTTACTTTTTTTTGCAGAATACGAGCATAACATGCATATTAAACGAAAAAAAACAAGCCTTCCAGTTACCAACAATGAACAAGAATAACACACAGCCTTTCCTTCTCTCTCTCAAAAGCAACCGTATTTACTCTCTTCAATCCAACACTGCCGCTCTTCTTCTTATTGAGTCCGTTTTATCAGTAGCTGAGAGGTTAATTATACCTCATCACCAATAGCACCACTGATTACTGACGAACGGGTGATTGGACGGAGGGCTAATGAAAATGTATATTTTTCCTTGCATTGCACTACATACTAATTCTCTACCGACAGCGTACCTACATCTACTCTTTTGTCTCTGATAATAACGAAATCAAACCGTACAAATAAATCCACTCTCTTGTCTTGCATTCTGCATTTCATGCCACATGCATGAAAGTTTTGCTTACACAACAAAGGAATTTTTCGGCCTGAAGGGAATTCTATTAATTTGCAATGTACACCGTTCTAACCCCATCCATCCATTGGAGATAGACTTGATTTAAGAAGAAGCACAGATTATCTATAATATTAACACGAAACGTAGCTAAGCTAGCCGTGCTTAAAGATCTTTTTCCTTACTTACTAGCAACAACAAACTAAACAAGCTGTCTGCTCGAATTCTTGATACTTATTTGCACGAAGACGTCTACTTGTAATTTTTCAATTTTTTTTTCAAATTGACCATCATCATCATGAAGTTGTGATAAATCGAGCTTCCACACCGTGTCCATTCAGCAGCAGCAGAGTGAGCCACGTTATAGTTAAAAACGCAGTCACCCAGTAGCAGCTTCTGTGTATCAGAAACAATTGTTTACAGTTTTTATTTATTAGCCACTCTTAAAAGTAATGCGCACATATTAAATGCATATAGACAATGTAGAATGCAAAAACACACACCAGTAAAGTCGTTGGCGAATGACTCTTATAAATTTAAAAAAAATAATCTACGTACTATTGACTATACACACAGAAACAAATAGAATACGTTCATACATAATGGAATTAAAGAAATGAGCAAACTGGGCACGATTAACAACCACCAACAAAACAAAATAGTGAAACTTTTACAGATGGACATGCATATAAAACGATGCATAATAAGGGTCCTCACCTCACTCCTTCATTCATTCTTCATTCCATGCATAAGTAATCACAAATTGAAATAAAAAACGAAAAAACATAAAGATGGGGGGATAGAGATAGATAGATGGATCAACAAAGATGAAAGAGAGAGATGTTTGAATAGTAGCAGTTCAGTGGTAGCATCATCATCATCATCGTCAGCTTCACTTGACTATCTTTTTTTTGCGTTTACTGTGTACACAATAAGCGCTTAAGTATAGCCACTATCGAAAGAATGAAAATAAATAATTTTATGTTCGTATTTTATCTCTGGTTAAGTAATACCTTTGAAGTAGTACCAGCAACAACAGTAAGAAGTTAGAAAGGTAAAGTATGTTGTCTTTGCCTGGCAATTCTGTGAAGAATTGCAATGAGCCTTTCTCTCGTCTTTCTGTCTCCTTCTTTGCATGTGCATTTATCTGCAATGTTTTTTTTCGGTAGCAAAGCAGCAGCAGCAACAGCAACACAATAAAATGGAGTCTAAATACATATTCTCTCTCTCTTTCATTCACCACTACTGCCACTTATGATAATGATTCTCATCATCATCATAAAAGTTATTGTCTTTGATAATATTTTTCACTGTACAACACTTCACTGCAGACATAAAATAATCTTCCGTCTTCTAATAAAGCTGACAAATATAAACAGACAATTTTTATGATAGAAGGTATGTGGTAATGATTTTTTATTTGCAAACGTCAAAACTTCTTCGTTATGTAGTAGTGTGTCTCTGCATTTCTTTCCCCACCCTATTTTTTGACGAGGGGATATTTTGCGAGATTTTATGATTTTGAGCTTGGTTTAAGACTGACTATTGTTAAAACTTCCAAGTAATGTGCACACAACAAAAATCATACAAATAACCAATTCTTATAGAAAAAGCAGTTGCAGTAAAATACATAATGAATGTAGAATTGTACTTGAAAGAGCACAGAAAAAAAACTGATTGTATGCACGAGACGGGAACGGATGTGGTGTTACTGATGAACACATCATGAATTTCTCTGTTCTACCCTTTTACTTTGACACAATAACAGTCACCCAAGGTGTATACCTACATATTATATGAAATAGATAATAAAATTGTATATTATGATACTATATCTGCGTATGTTGTGCATGCAAACCTATCCTGCTTGTCAGGATTTTTAAGGAGCAGTTTTTACAACCAATATTTACTAATAAATGGGGAGATTTTACTACCCTTTCTTTTAATCAGAATCAGAGCTAGTTATCTTGAATGTGTCGGTCTTTGTACAGATTATTCCTGTCGAGATGCAATAAAGTGTGAAACAAGAGCTGCAAACAGAGTTGGACAAAGAAATGACAAGTAGTGTGTGAGTAATATTTTTTTAAACTTTCGTCCAACAGGACAAGATGAACAATAGAGCAGTCAATAACACCCCAACGGTGAAAATAGATGATGGAACTTTGTCTGGCTCCGTCCACCCTTAATGCAGTAAATGTTTTGGCTTACTGACCTTCTTTGCCAAAGTTGTAAAAAACGTACTGAAGCAATGGCCAGGTTTGTCTAGCTGTCTGATCAACAGATTTTACAGCGAATTCAACAAATTTGCTGTAAACTAAATAATAAAACTGCAGTAATATTGTTTTTAAAATCAATACGCAGTTGTCACATATCTGTATGTAACAGAAAACGAAAGGAAAATAGGGAAGAGAAAATGACATTGGGACTAGACTAACCAAGCTCTCTAGCTGCAACAATTATTATTGATAATGTTTTCTCGCGACTTTTATCTATTTTGGTGGCTTTGTTTATTATGATTATTATTAATAATAAAAGTTGCATTTTCTTCGTGTTAACTTCATTAGCCCAAGTTGTGGCAGCGTCAGTGTGGTTTTTTTTGCTTGAAAACAACACAGTAAGAGATCTGTTGTTGACATTGAATGGTTTTCCTATGAAATATGTCTCACCTCATAGTGCAAGTGGTTTTTAAAGACGCAATAAATGACTCACGTGAACTCTTCTCAGTCAAAATGAACATTTTTAGTAAATAATATATTCATGTTTGAGAACTGTAAAAAGACAAAAATATTTAATGCCTAGGCGTATTCATATTAGAATATTGTTATTGTTATATATGTAGCTAACAGAAAAAAACGAGATGACATTTGAGAAACATAATTTAATGTTGCTTGGCCAGGTTATAAAGTCAAAGGGGAAATCTCAGACCGTTTTATTACTACTGTAATGATTGTTTTTCACATAAAATGTAGAAACTTGAATGTTACTTTTCATCTTTTGTGTTTGAAGTATGTATTGCAGTCAATGTACACAAAGGTGAAACTTAAACCTGGCTTATTGAGTCTCAAAATCTGACTGACAGTTTTTTAGTGTTGAAACTGACGTTTTCACTGTTTAGCAAGTTGCTTGTCAAAACAAAAAATATTATGAGTTGTGCACTTTTAACGCTTTCATCGTTCTGGTCAATTGGAAAGCAGATACCGGTACAAAAATTGAAAATGTGTTTAGAAGGAAAAGGATAGATATTTTGCAATTCGTGCAGGCTTGATCCTTTGAGTACTTTTAAAACTAAGTGATCCAATGTCTTATTTTTATCAAGTTTTCAAACAATAAAGATAACGTGTCCAACCAAGCAGAGTAACCAGAATGTAACCGTTTTGATTCTGAGGATGCATATAACTTTCTTTTGCGATGATGATGTAATCATGCATACAAATTGTGAGAATTTTTTAATTTCATTATGAAGACAAAACTACTGCGTTTAATAAATTGTTTTCTATATTCAATATTCAAGGATCTGAAAAAAAACTTTTCGAGGTACTTATTTGATTTTTGAACGACAAGATATATTATGTAACATTTTGGATAAAATCTGATAATATCCAAAGGCACCCCGCATTTGCTCATGTATATTTGTAATATTATTTCTTCTCAATACTGGTAAATACTTTGACGAAAGTAATATTTGCATTGTGGATACACATCAACTGTCATTCATTACTTAGGTGTGTATCGTGTTCTGTGTAAAATGTCCATTTTTCTTTGTTCAATGCAGTCAGTAATCAGTATTTCAGTCGTGTATGCAGTAGGTTCATGTTTTTCAAAGAAACAATTTTTACACAATTCACTAAACACAAAAAAGTCATAAAAAATCTTTAGTGAGACGGCTAGACGTGAACTGCGTTGTCTTGTAGCTTTTTGCCCCTTGTACTCCTGTCTCCCGTCGTCGTTCACAAAAAAACAGGAAAATACCTCGGCGTGTTATCTAATAATACGAATATTATTCACACTAACACAAACAAATAATATGACGACCTAGTTGACTAATCAAAGTAACAGGAGGCTGAAAGGCACAGTCATCAGTGGATAGAGCGATGTAGATTTAAGCAGACTAATTATTCAAACAAACAATAGAAACATGAAAAGCATTTATACTTAGGTACTTAGCTATAGGGCCAAACAAGAGTTTACTTATCATTTCTTTAGAAATAGAATTTGCACATGTAATGAAATTGTATCAGATAAAAACTACAAGTTAGACCGGCGTGGAGAGACAAATCGAAGCAAATTTTTGAGACAAGTTATCTGATTTCTGTACATACACAATCCACACAATTATCAAATGGTTGTGGAACAAAAGTCTTGAAAACTCTTGTATCTTGTTACTATGTGTAGTTCAATTGTACCTACATAGTATTAAAATTACAGAGACCACCATATGTGCAGTGATTAATATGGACAAAGCGATGCAAAGTGCGAAAACCCTATAAATAAAATGATTATGAAAAGAAAATGAAACTAGTCATTCATCGACTTCATTCCAGTTTTTGTGGGGATTTTTTTTTTCAAGTATCACGCTGTAACAAAGAAGCAGTCATCAATACATTACATCACCTTGATTGCAGTGCACGAACCCACAATATATCATTTCTTCGGTTTCAGCATAATTCCAGTTATGTACTTCTTATGTACTTCCTACAATAGCTGTAAACCGTAATCGTGAGTACTACTTATACACACGACTTTTATATTGGTTGCATTTTGATAAGCTTTAAATATTTTTTCCAAATTTTAAAAGTTTAACTGGATTCATAGAAAACTAAGTATGATAAGTTATCATCGATAACCAACAAATGATTCTATGGATTACGTTTGATTCAAGTTGTATTTTCTAGTTTGTCGGCATTTGAAGAAGGCAATAAAAACCAAAGTAAGTCATTCAATTCAGTGGCGTTTACGGGCAAGGCTTTGCCAGTTTAATGGTATATTGACAATGCATAGAAAAATGTAATAAAAAAGACTTGTCGATCTACTATGCAGTGCTTGTCACATGATGATGATTGAGCTGATACGTCTTTTCGATCGAATTTGTTTAAGATTATAAGGATCTAGATGATGAGTTAAGATAAAGGAAATAAGACGAGTGGGATTCTTGCTTGGATGAAAGATTAAACTCGAAGCATTTGTTCAAGTCACTTGTTCCTACATTTTTTTGTTTTTTGATCTTCAATCTTCTCGCCATTATTTTGGTTTTACATACTCACTCATTAATTAGTTTCACAAAATGATGTGAAATCATGTAAAATGCATGCTTTTGGTTTGGCTTAATTGTTCAGAATGCGTATATTTGTAATAATTTACCAGAAAGGATGTGGATTTTGTAAACTCGTGGAAGTTACTCAGCCAATAAAATACTATTTCTATTTTTGCTGGTAAATGAATAATCTGTTGATGCATGCAGCGTAATACCTAGTAGTAGATATCATGAATCATGATGAGAAGCAGTAATGACATTTTTCCTGAGTAATTTATGCTCAACTTATGGAAAGACGAAACAAGAAGATTTGTAAGTACAACTTGTCAAAAGAGAAGACACAGCGCCAATCCGATGACAATCACTATACTAGGTATCAGGAAAACGAAGCATAGCAGTAAGCCGGCAAAAAATAAAACGTGTAATTTTTCATGATATGACATTCCAGTCTTTGGTTTTTTTTCACGAATTCTTTAAGTTGATGATTCTATGTATTTCCACTTTCCCAGCCACATGCTGAGAAAATAGACAAAAAGATTTATTTTGCCGCAAACTGTCCAAGTGCTTCTGTTGGTTTATATGCATATTACCGTCTGTTCATAATATTTATGGCTATTCATCTTGTGGGGTTTTAGTCGATTAGAAACAGTCCGCAACAACTTCTTCGACAACCTGCCGTGCGCTACCTCAATTATTATTATCACACACTTTGCAACAAAAGAGTGATTAGTTAAATGAGTCGGTATACAAGCTATTGTCGAATTTCTTGATTTTCAAGTAAGTTGCCGACAAGAATAAAGCTAAAATGTCTTCATAGTGTTGGGTCCACCAGCCACAAACAAACCTAGCAAAAATCATCTTTGTGCACTTTATGCTTTTCACCCGCTGTGAAATGCTTGTCAAAACGGTTTGTCAACTTCTGTTGCAGTAACGCTAATCCTTTTACTTAAAAATGCTTGGTAGTTTCCATGACTTGAAAGGTTTGTATATATGCCATACTGAAATATATTTTTATTTGAAAAGAAAAAATACAGAAAAAAATATTCACGGCAAATAATAAAAGAAGGTAGACAATTTTAATTGGTACTAGGAATTTTTGTTGACTGTACGAATGTTTTAAAATTTTGGAATAGCTAATTATCATTATCACTTTCCTCATATTATACTATTTTATATTGTGCACATTTATTTTTTGTTACACCGCATACACTTTATAAGTTTTATCCAATTTCGAACCAACTGTGACTAGACCATCTTTTTGAACATACCGTGGTTCATCGTGATCTTTGCTTTTTGTTTTTGGTTTTGATATTACCATGAAGAGGCAGATATATGCTTACTTTTACATGCTGTTGCTGTGAGTCTGTGGTCAGCAAAACGAAATCGTGATAATTTTCAAGGTAACAAGTCTTTTCCACTGACATTGACACCCTGTCTGTATTACGTGGGGTATTGCGGATCAGCTTTCACATGAAATCATCTACAAAACGAAATTGGTAATAAGATAGTCCGCTCATGTCCACTCATTACTATCATTATTAGATGAAAATGATGGCTGAGATTTCGTGGTTAATCTGGATTGATATGTTGAGATACTTTATCATAGGTGTTGCTTTTTGAGAAAAAAATGATCGACGACAACGTATTTTCAAAATTGAAATTCGTTTGCATATTCAGATTCCCCACCCCCTGGAACCTACAAAACCGGCATTTAAAAAAATCTTTGGTGATTGATGCGGCCACCAGGGGGAGTTGGAAAAATATTTGGTTTTTAACGCAAAAATTCTGCCAGAAACATCGTAGAGACATGTAGTT
>JAHZMZ010004790.1:0-19217 GCA_027743805.1 Lepidocyrtoides sp. E14
TATTTCATGTGTTCTTGAAAGGACACGAGTATAATGGATATGAAACAAAAGTTGTGTGAATTGCCCAAATTTTCTACTGCAAGCCATGTTATGCGATGTACAGAACAAGTTAGTAAATACATGCAACACATATTTGGCGATACAATAGAGCATGGGGAATGTGTGTAGTCTTGTAGCGTGTTTGAAAACATACCTATTTATATGAAATAATAAGGAGAGGAAAGAAAAGAGACAGGGAGAAAGATAACGAGAGAAAAGTGTATGGGAGGCTGAATGAATTAGATGAAGAAAATGACATGGCAAAAGTGGAGGACAAGAAGACAATTGTAGTAGAACAGACAAAAGAGAATTGTTGTACTGGAGGAAGTGGCATTGCTACTACTACAACTCGTTGTACCACATACTTGCAGTCGCTATGTTGTCAGATATCTA
Source organism: Lepidocyrtoides sp. E14 (assembly GCA_027743805.1). Lineage (NCBI taxonomy): Eukaryota > Metazoa > Arthropoda > Collembola > Entomobryomorpha > Entomobryidae > Lepidocyrtoides > Lepidocyrtoides sp. E14. The sequence continues at coordinate 433 of JAHZMZ010004790.1, forward strand.
GCTATACGAGTAGTGACTATTTACTGGCTGGTATATATTACGGTGTGTGATTCCTCGAGCGGAAATGATGTCAACAGGACAAGAGTCTTTTTCATGCTTCCATTCCATTGTCCCTTTCAGATGAGGTATTTTTATGATTTCTTTAACATAGATTGTGCTTCTTCAAGAGATTTTTCCTCTACTACTATTAGCAGGGAGGAGAATCCAAGAAAAAGTGTGATTTCAATGGAACTTTATGGGAGAGAAAGCGAAAAGTGGATGATGTAAGATTATTATTGCGGTTGGGATGACGTAGAGAATAGTGAGGGACGGAAAATATGGGACATGCTATCAACCTGTTTTTCTTTATGAAATTATCGCAGTGGAAGTAATCATGGGATTGGACCAGTCTGACTTTATTGTTGTGTTATCGTAAGAATTTTTGGAATCTGGTTAAAATGATCCAATTTTGAGCACAGCTGCAATGTCAAGAATAGAGATAACATTTGAAATGGATGGAATATCCCATTTCTTACTACTAAACGACTTGAGACTTGGTATACTAGTCAGGAATGGAGTAGTATAAGCAAACAGCGATTCTATAATTCCACACATATAACAATTCAATTTTCTTGGTTTTAGCAACGGTATAAATGTTTGAAGTAACATACAGAGTGTAATACTTTTGTCATACAAAGGATTACACTTTGGTATTTTTACATTACATAAAATCTGCTGCGATGTAAATCAAGTTATTTTTCCTGTAAACTCACTTATTGGTTATTTAGTATAGGTATCTGTAGTATGCGAAGTAGTAGTGTATATATATGTAGACCAATAAATAAGACAAACTCAATCTCGCTGAGGCTTCCAAAATTATAAAGAAATGATATGGCTATATAATCTATTGTTGGTAGATTCAGGTAAAAAAAAAAGTTGAAAGAAATCCAAAATTCAATCGAATGACTTCACTTGACATTCTCAGATGTGCAAGTATCCACCACATATACTTACGTAAAATATTCTTGGCCGTAAATATCTATAAGCTTACAAATCCATGTACTATTTGAGCCAACTTTGTAGAAAGTTTGATAATATATGCACCACGTCTGGACGCAAATTTACCCAATGTTTATTTTTAGAGATTGACAATTTTTTTTACAAAAGAGACCTCACCATAGTGGGTTTTAATTTTTTTAAATGTAAAAATGCTACTAATGGCTTACTTTTCCCAATCAGTATATTCGTTGGTGATGGTAGCCAAAATTTCACTCAGGTGAAATCTGTACGAATTTCTTATCAGAGTTCGTAAAATGGCATCCCGTCGAGCCTGCTCGAATCCATACTCTAAATCCGCCTGCAAAAAAAAAATCAAATACGGTTTGTTTTCTTTTCAATGCCTCACTAGACTTCATTACAGTGAGAGCTAGTATTTTTTAAGAAATCAAAGAAATGTAGCAACCGTAGGAAGGAAATATCGAATCAGGTTTTTTTGCTTTTGAGTAAAAAAAACTTTGTAACTTCTTTCACACGAGCACTTTTCATATTACAGCAAGCTGATGCGTCATGCATCATACCAAGTGATTTCACTGTCACAGGTTATTTTTATATGACTTGAGGGAATTTCACCATGATTCTCTTTTTAAAACATACCTGGCTAAAGGCGAGCATTTTCTCGAATGAAGAAAGGCCGAAAAGAAGATCATACTTTTTTGATACGTCACGTTTACCCATCTGGGAATCCGGAACGACCTGTAAAGAAGCATAAAGTAAAGTGAGCATTCGGTTCCAGTCACATGAATGATTTATCTCCTTTTTATGAAGAACAACTGTTATTTTATGAAGACCTTGAAGAAAGTACTTGTAACCACTGTCTTGGATGTGTGTACTGTGTGATTCTAGTAGCATGCGAAAAACGGACAATTTTTTCATTAATCATTCCCTGCTATTATTTTTCAACGGCAGACTTTTGGTAAGTCGAGCGGAAAGGTTTTGGGATTCCCTGGGAATAATGTTATGAATGCGTCTGATAATAATAATAGGCACGGTAGTACAAACATCATAATGACAATGATCCGTATCGTATCCAACAGTGTCATCATGAAGAAACAGTCAAGTCCCTGCGGCACACAACATCATAAAATCAAGGAAGATATGGTTTTGTCATCATAACTTTGGAACAAAAGCCTTTATTCTGGTAGTAGTATCACTACACTTTTGACTCTCTTTCCCAAATGATGAAAGCAAAAAATTTCTACCGCTGCTGACATACTGTGCAGCAGGATATCGGATGAGTTTAGCGAGGAACGAAAGCAAAAAGCAATCGTGTCAGAAGGCTGTCATATGAAGTCCGATATTATAAAAAAAAATGTTTGCTAGGAACAGTAACACAACAATAACTTCATCTGTGTCGACAAGTAGTGATGGTATATGAAAAGCTCAAGTGTTCTTAAAGTTCCCGAATGACAGCTCAAGTACATCTTCAGTTTCAGTGGAAATTCTAGCACAGAGTTCAGGCAGCGAACATGTTGTTTGTCAGTAGTTGTGTATTTTTATTGGGATATAATAATACAAAGTGTGTCAAATGTTCATATTTTTATGAGTGGTTTACAGTTTTTTTTTGCTGCTGCTGCTGCTGTTGATGATAAATGAAGTCAAACAAGAGAAGTGAAAAAATATTACAGTTAGTAACAAACAAAAGTACTCACTCGAAAATTAGGCTTGATCACGACTCCGTCAATGCTGGGACCAAAATCAACGGAAAATTTGGGAGGACTGAACTTGGAGAAGTCTGTGAATGGTCTATTTTTAAGACATTCAAACACAGGATCTTGAGCATGAGAAGAACTAGATGATTTCCCATGTGAGCCTTCCCTTGTGACTTGTGGAATTGTTGATACGGGTGGTGGAACGTGAGAGCTGGTAGTGTTGCCTCCAGCACCACTGCCACTTGCAGCATTTGACAAGTTGACGGATGAGGAGGAACCTGGAGATGAGCAATTTAATGATTGAGCTAGAGCAGCAGCGGCTGCCCTTGGATCTGATACGAGCGCCCACTAAAAAACAAAGGAAAACACAATTGTATAGCTAGTTCTGTCGCAAGTTCCCGTTTTCCTATTCCCATATATCCAGTACTTACTGGGGCATATGAAGAGCCTGCGATGAGGATGGATCGATGAAATAATCCTTAAAACAGAGTAGTAATAGTCGCATACATATAGCCAGTCAGTTACAAAAGGTTATATTACACATAAAGAAAAGGAAAAAGTGTAAAAAAAATTGGAGAAAGATCGCTCCAGAAAACAAGTGGTAAAGTCTGAGAGAATAATAAAAAAACTTATTTTTTTTTATTCTCGCACATTTTTCTATAAGCGTGAGGAAAGTATACTTTACTAGCATCAACTTTGTCATACACATTTCGCTAACGGTCTTAAAAATGGCTGAAAACATCATTTACCAGGAGTCACGGCTGGCGACGACATGAGAAAATGGATGCAAGCTGCTCCAGATTCGTACCCGATTAAACTTATGTTCTCAGGGTCGCCGCCAAATGAAAGTCTAAATTTTCAACATTAGAACTTGAATAAAACATTAACATTGTTACCCAAATTATTAAAATAATCAAACTAAATGACAATGTATCCATACATTTGAGTAAAATGAAATTTTTACTACAAATGCGTTCGCATTAAAAGTAATTACGCATTGTTCGGTTCGGTTCCCTTACTCATATTCACGCATGCATATGTTATTTAATGGTAACAACGGGGCATTACCAATCGAATGCCTCAATGACTGCTACACCACTTGAATTTTCAACTTACCCAAAATCCCTAAGCGGTAATTGATAGTGATAAATATACAGTCCGCATAGGCGGCAAACACCGTTCCATCCGATAAGTTTCCACTTCCCCATGCAAACTTTCCACCGTGAATAAATACAACTACTGGACGCACCTTTGGTTCCGGACCTGTGAAAATCGGAGAAGGAAAGTTTTTAAATAATTATTATGGATTCCACCTGTCTTTTCTTCTACTTTTTCTCCACTTATGAAAAGGTTCAGAAACTACTATTTTTGGAATTCTCCTCATGTTTGATGCTCGTACTAACCTTTCCATGCTTTCTAGTACCAATACACAATACATAAGCACATATCTGCATAATATTCCAAACTTTCTCCTTTCGGATCTGGTCCTATTAATAATGGGTATAATATGCATGTATCTTTTGTTACGCGCAGTCAGGTGAATGGTTACGGGTTTTAGCCATCACTCCTAGCTCAAATTACTTGCAACATTTGAAGTACGTGGGAACTGTTTTTATCATTTAATTTATCCTCTTTTACCACCTCACCACCACCACCACCACACTAGCATAACGCATACTCCTCAACCTAGTCAGCAGAGTAAGCCCGCATAAAAATGAAAAATTCTCAAGTTGCGTACCCACATATATTTGTGAATTTAGTTTAAAGCAAGTCATACATGCACCAACAGTGAGTATACAGCAGAGTTACACATGGCGTCTAAAAATGGCTGAGCTGTTGAGCAACGCCCTTAATCTTGAAGGCTTCCTCAAGAAGACAGGAAACAATTCTAAGAAAGATTTACAGTCTCAAATTTCCTGTTGGATTTACGATCATATTTGTCGCTTTCTCCTTATATGCCTCATGGAACAATAAATACCTTTCACTTGCATAAACCGAAAACGAGTGAAATAAAATAAAATACTGCCTTCGTTACACAGATATTGCACACCAAAAGAAGAAAAATAATGCGTGGTACATGATACAGAGCAGTGTAGGTAGGTATGTAATAATATACACGTACCTCTCTACCACCACCAGTAGTTGCTCTGCTGTTCTGGCTGATGCACTTAAGTAGAGTAGTCAAGATAAAAGTGTATTTCAAAAGTATTTTATACTGATGATGATAGTAAAATACTGGATGGTGTGGTGGCTCTGTCGTAAATGTGTACAACAAGAGAAAGAAATAAAGCAAGATGCAAAATATATATAATTCTGCCAACCAGCTTGAGAGAGATGGATGCTCCCATCGGTAAGAGAAAGTCATGTCCGGTCTGAAGAAAAATGCCAAGCACATCCACATTAAACCCTTAAAAATTTAGGAGGTTTTTACACAATACCTCTTATTTCTCTTCCTCAATTCTGATGTTCCTTTTAAAGATTCACCACGTGCTCCTCCCCAGGAAACATCTTAGTCCATTCGTCCGGAGGCAGTATTATTTCGCTACCAACACTTCATTTATAAGTGAAATAAGTTTAGCTATTCGCAACCTCCTCCGGTTTCCTTGAGTTTATATTATACCTTGCTTTTAGCGGTCGTGTGCTGCATAGAAGAGTTCTAGAAACTGGAGGATACTTCCTTCTCAGGAAATACTTGAACAGAGATCCCCATGACGAGCAGGTTTTTGGCTTTTATTAATTAAATGAAAGCACTCGGAGGGTCTATTCTTTTGTGGTGTCTGTAAACAATGCCTACAGAAATATACGTATTCTTCAATGTCCCAAGTGCATTCACAGATTATATTAAAATATTATTTTGAACCAGTCTAGTGAAATAATGAATTGAGGTTCATTTCACAATAGTAATAATAATAGCAACAACAACACAATCAAATGTGAAAAGAGGATTCTTTTATGATTCAACAGACTTTACAGCACAATTGCTCTCAAAGCATGCACTTTTGTTGGAGAGCACTTGTAAATGAAAATAACAATAAACCGCACAGCATTAGTATGTAAATTGTAGAAATTAGGTACACATGGTATTAGAGACCCCGATTTAACCATTTATCCTTTTCCACTTGTGACTTTTATCGTGTAGCTGAATGCGTAAAGTAGAGATGAGTGAATAAAATATGCACTTTTGAATATACGGTTAGAAACTTTGGTTTAGTTAGTGCTTATACACTTGGTAGTTTACCACTAAAAGTACAGACATAATGGTCTTTTGATACGGTAAGATCCTAAACTATCTTTAGAACGTTTTAATGTGAATTTATTCTACGTAGTAGCAAAATAACGCGAGAAATGAGCAAAACTGTATACACACATAGCAGCATTGAACGAGTCTACCAAAGTACTTGCTGCATCATCATACACAATATCTCTCTAGTATCTACCACCACCACCAGCCTGCCCACCTACCTTTGTGACTTATAACATCCAGAGGAATTTATAAAGCATTTCAAGGCGACAGTCTTTTACTTTTATACTTTCTTCACATTGTGCCACCATTTTATGACCTACACGTACGTGTACATATGTACACAGTGGAAACCACGAAAAGTGATAGTACGGTTTCTAATCTGAAGGAAAGTTAGTTCCAGCTAATTTATGGTCAATTTTCGATGTTTTTCCATTACATTTCCTCCAATGAGAAAGTCCTTTTGTTCTTTGCGGGAAAACCCGGCGAGTCTTTTGCTCTTTCTCTTTGCAGAGAGAACACATTCTTCCATGAGAATTTACGATAATGAAACCAAAGAGGTGCAATATTGTTAATTTAAATGGACTCCAGCAAGAGACATTGAAACTATCTTGTAAACTCCATTCAACTACTCTTTTGTACATTTGTAGCATACCGTGTGGATTCTCAGTGTGTGCACACTGGAGCTACTGCTGCTACTGCTGTGCTGTCTCTCGACACATTCCACCTTCAACTATCGCCGCCAAGAGTTTGTTGTGGTAGGTAGTTTAACGCCAACAGAAAGCAACATAAGGTCCACTTTATAATTTACGTTATACCACCTGCGTTCTTTTTTTACCTACATATGAGCTCATAATTATATGGTTACAGTTATTGTTGCACATTCATTGTCTTTTATATGCTTGCTTTGCTACACACTGTCTCCGTATTTTGTTTTCCCCAGCAAATGTTCCAAATAAAACAACATAACATTTCCCTTTTATTCCAAGAAAGAAATGCTTTAATAGCTGTGTGAAGTCATCCCAAGATACAATTAGCGTAAATAATCGACTTTGTATTCAGGCTGGGTCAAACTGGCAAAAGCACACTCTGACTAAACCGTAGTATATATTGCCATGAGGGAAAACAGACTTTTATAGCAAAATGCTATACACATACAATATAACACATTGTCACTAGAAATAGTGAAATAGTATAGATAATAATAATAATAGCAGGAGTTTTCATATTAACAAGCGCAAGTGTTCTTCTAGAAGAAACATTTTATGTTTTGAAAACTTTGCTGAAACAGGATTTCTACATGCATACGTATCAACAAAAATCAAATGTATGTACTAGCCGTGTTGTATTCATCCTCACGTTTTCACTGGACTTTTTTTTCTGGGGTGAGTAGAGTAGATGCAACTTTTAACAGTTTGCTCAGGATTTTTTTTTTTGTCTAGAGACATATGCCGAACAAAGCACTCTGGTACAACTGCACTGTTACAAAATCACTTCAGAAAAGTGCTTCAATTTCAGTAGGAAGATGGGAAATTCAAAGCTTCAATTTTAATATGCATGAAAAGTTTGAAAAGTTGTAGTAATGTTTTTCCTCACTGATTCACGTTTACAAACCACTACGGAATACTCGGTACTCCAGTGTTGCTGAGAGTATTCTCTCATCTTATGAGTATGTGTTTGCAGAGAAACCAACACAAACTGTCAACTTTTCTCTAGTTACAAAAAAAAGAAACGAAATCTTACAAAGTTGTTGGTATCAAGTACACATGTCTTATTCTCCTGAAGATTTTCTTTCTCAAATTTTCCTTCTCTTCTTTCTGTCTCTAACTTCAAGTTAGAACGAGACTTACTCTGACAAAACTTTTTGCTTGTTACATCTACCTTGCAAAAATATGTTCTCTTTCAAGTTTGAGGAGAATTTTCATTTCATAAATGTCCCCTTTATGCATATTCCCATCTGTTTGATTCCGGCTACATGCCCACATTCTATGCAATAGTTTTCAATTTTCATAATACTATGCATACATACTGTCAATATGCGACAATGTAATGGGTTGGGTACGTGTTCCGTTATATAATTTACACTATATATAATAAGCATTGCATTATGCCATTTTTTACACTGGAAAACTAAATCAATTACCATTTTCCACTTTTCCTAAGGAATAGCAAAAAACATTATCCGTTGCATCGTGACATCTTTGCTTCATTTACAAGCTTTCTGCATTAACTGTTTTAACATTGTCAAATAAATTAATATTCCAAGAACATTTTGCTAAATGGTACAGCAGCAGCTCTGTTGGCGAATGAGCCAAAGTATGAGCATTCCGCAACTCATGTTATATTTACTGGTACATGCTATACAACAAGCGCTGCGTACAACTTTTTGGCAAAAAAGAAAGCTTGTCAAAGAGAAAGCGTATTTGCCGTTGTGCTGAGATGGTGTTAAAATCTCATTCAAAGTTTATGATCCAATTAGGGCATGATGTCGTGCCAAACTCGCAAGTGAGGCGGAACCGGAAAAAATAAACGTTAGATCACTGATATGGCTATCCAAACAGTGTCCCTATACCATACCAATACTATATATAGGTATGCTTGTGTAGCGTTCACTTTGGACACAAAGACATTATACCTACTCATTTATTGCATTATTTACAGCCTCATCCCTGTAATTTTTGTAAAAGCATAGATATCCAATTACGTACGACTATATAGGTAGTTTAATAGATCTGTCTGTGTGCTTGTGCCTAAGATTATATAAATATTGCGTGTACCCACGTATAAGAAATACGCATGGTTTTTCCCTTTTATTCTACAATTAAATGTATGCCTACACACAATTATGAGCTGAAACATTAATAAAATGTAAATAAACAACCCTTTTGGAAAGTTTATGATGCTTTTATACAATGTACTGCTGTCAGGGTTGGCCTAAAACAAAACCATTTATTAGCTCATTTTTTGTCATACATAAAAAGGTTTCACAAAAGTGTTCTCTTGGTTGTTTAGGGGGAGGTAAAAGATGAAACATGCAGAAAGTAAACATTCTTATTTCATCATCATCATCATGAGACATTTCTCTTAACCTTTAGGTAGAAAAAAGTAAAAAAAAAAATTAAAAGGCTAGCTTGTTTTACTGCCACAAGTTTTAATCTTTCTCCCGTATACATACCAGCTTTCTCTTCTGTAGTTTTCTTGGAGTCTTAAGACTATTGTCGCCTATGAAAACGGTTAATGACTATAAGGGCAAGTAAGAGCATTACATAAACAAAAATACATCTTACAAGACTTTATTTCATGCTACGTATATAAAAGGGATACATTTATTACAGTTAGAGACTTTTTATTGCAAGTGTCTTTGTATTGGGCTATATAATACATTGGATTGCGTCATGTAGCAAGTAGTTGTGTACGGACTGCTTAAGGAGACCCTTCTTGCATTTCCTGCTTCTTGAATTCTTTTATTTTTAAAGCTTGGTTTACGACGAGGCCAGTCTTTTCTCGTGGTAAATTAGGCAGCTGTTATAGGAGCTTTTCGCTCTTTCCTTCTTTTATACCACTTTCTTTCTCTTTGTCACTTGTGTGCTTTTCTCTTTCGAAAGCACCCATCCCCTATTCTACCGTGAATTTTGTTGTCTGAAGAGAATATTATATACGTATACCTAATATTCTATTTTACGTTATGTTGAATTTTTTAAAGTTTCCCTCCTTGAATTCAACTAGATTTGGCAATAGAAGCTACAGGGGGTTATTTTCTTTTGGAATAGGTAATCAACTTTGGGAATCTTTTCCTGGTCGAAGAAAACAAGAAAATGAATGTTTGTGTTCAAAAAATTACCAAAAGGCTTTATGCAACCAATCCAATCAATTCTACTTAGCAGGGTAGCCTGCACACAGAATGAGAACACCCCAAGTAGGATTAGAGAAAAACAAGTTACAAAATACATTTTATCTCATAAAATCTTTTTTTTTCTTTCCTTCACTGATATTATTATTGCAGGCTTGAGCATGTAAGCATTTCCTTTGTTCTCTTTCCTTTCTATAAAAGTCAATTCAGAATCAATAGCAGTTCATTTATGGCCCGGTAGTTTATATTCATTAGTGTCTCCCTCTTAGCTAACTAATGTACAAAACAGATAATACCTCTCTATCTCTACCTATTCTATAGACATACATATTATGTACAATGCCTTCCTACTACTCAGCCAGTGTAGCGAGCATCTGCAGAAAACAATTATTTTATACGTTATTAATCCGAATCTTTTCCTTTTGTTCACAAAACTAACATTGATGTACAATGCAGCTGCAAAAAAATGAGTGGGGAATGTATGTAATACTACTTGTTAGCGGCAGAGAAGAATGATGAGGGAGCTCGTGTCATGTTGCTTGCTGGAGAGTTGAGATGAATGACCGACAAAAACTTGGACAGGATGTTAGAAGATGTTTTTGATTACGACGAATTAGATCAAGGCAAGTTTTAGCCCTGATCCAGTGAATCTTACTTGTACAACAATCATTTGGTTTTGTTGAGCAGGCATCTGTATGGATTCAAAATATGGGGTGAATAGTTTGTATATATGGCGCAGAGAATGGTAGTTACTGCAGGTTATGTATGATTTTCTACACTATTTACCTGTCTACCAGCTCTGTTTTACAAAGATTTACTGCCTATCAGATTTTGATGTGTTGAGCGTGAACTCTTTTGTGTCATCAGAAAGTGGATTGATGAGCGGAAATTACAACCTTTTGTACAGGAAATGGTTTTCAGTATTGATATATATTTTAGATTTGCACTCTTCTGGAAAGAAATGAAAAATCATTTTTATATCCGTATTATGTATAGTTCTACGGCATATAATCGACATCCCATTTGTGCGTCTTCTTGAATCGATTCAATATTTACGCGACAGCTTGCAAGTACAAAAGGTTGACAAAATATAGCGGCAAATTTGTTTACAAGAAGCTTCTTCAAGAAAATAAGTAGAGCAAGCATGGTATCGCATAGTTTGTTGAATATTTGAATAGTGTGATTGTATCTAATTCAAAGTTATTGTGATTTTTCAAATGCGTAGTAAAAAAATTATATCAAAATTATATAGGTGAAAAGCGGAGATGAGATTTCTCGCATTTCAAGAAATTGGATTTCACTTTTCCATTCCATGTTTTTTGTATATAAGTAGATTATGTACATACAACGATTTTAAATGCATTAACTGAGCGTTTGTCCATTTTTGTAATTTATATCTATACAGTTGCCTTTTAGTTAACTTTTATGTGTTTCTTTTCATCATCCCCTAGTGAAACGGAAAGACAGCAGGCCTACAGGGTGTATATCAAGTGACCTTGCTTACGGCTTTCAGCATTCATTCATTAGATAGTAAATCACGGGAGAATTTGTACAAAAATGTAGAAGAAATGAAGAAAATATCATTGGACATATACAAGGAGGAATGAGTAGACAGACAGCAAAGGGAAATTTATGTGTTTTTGAATGAGATTTATACACTACATGCCATAAGGAGCAAATTTCTTTGTAAGCACAGCCCAATTTGTGCCGTCACGAACTGTGCAGGGAAAAGTGGAAAATCTATTTTTGAAGCCGGCCTGAAAACTATGCGTCATCAATCCCGAAGATGGAGAAAAAAGCATGCTCACATTGTGTATGCACTTATGATCAACCGCACAGCCAGTACAGAGTGAAACTTTTTAGCAGAAGAGTCAGACAGAACTTAGCTAACATTTGTAAAAATGTACATGCAATATACATGCATAGCTATGTTTTGCGTAGCTGGCTGTATTGTTTAACCGACTTAGGACTGCAGTAGAGAGAAGTTGTCGCACTTTTATCATAAAATACATAGGTAGGCAAACATATAAATAATATAGATGTAATTTGTAAATATAAAGCAAATATTTAAGAAATAGCCTTTCACTTTCCTGTTACTTTTGCAGCGAAAAGTACACTGTATGTTTTTAAAATGTGCTAAAGTGAAATTAGAGGAGAAAGCGAACAATCCAGGAAGAATGTGTCTTCATTACTACGAAGCCATTTGCTACGTGTCCTGTCAGAGACCCTCCTCCAAGTAGTCTCCATTTCGTGAAGGAACAAAGGAGTGTCTATGTTTTTGTATCGAGCAGAAATATTTGCTGGCTAAAAGGAAAATGAGATGCTATAAAAGCTTTTTTCCAAATGGTTTTTTAAAAAACGTCTCTGTATACCTAGTTGTACTTAGTACGCACGTAAATAATTCTGTTTCCACTAAAGAAGCAATGAAGGCTACTCCTTGAAAAGGAGATTTCCGTTGGTTTTAACTCTGTTTAATGTAGAAAATGAGACATCCATTTACTCAAACTGCAAACAGAAATTGACGACGATCTGTAATGGTAAGTTTGGGAAGTAAATGTAATGTTAGGACAAAGGTTACTTGAATGATATGTTTAAACATTTATAAATTCAAGGCTACTCACGGTGAAAGAATTGAAAGGTTTCTCTGCAAAGTGTATGTCGTACATGTGTAGGTAAAGTAAATTATTTATTTAAACATCTGAGTTTGTAACACTATCTCTTTGAAGCACTTTTCAGTTTATTGTTCGATTTGACTGCAAGTTTTGGTGATCCGACGTGTGATATGACTCTAGCATTACATAGATGTGAGAAGAGATTTTGAGAAGCTACAGATTCCGAAACCTTAACTTTTAACACGAACTATTATAATTGTAGCGTAAGTAAAGTATGTAGTGCGCTTACATTTTAGCTCTTTGACCTTTTCGACCGTTTTTATCACAATACCCATGCACTTTGTCTGATTTATTTCAACATTAGTTTAGTTTAGTTTAGTTTTTTTGCAATCGGTACGCCAGTGCATTGGCTTGTTACACCGATTGTGAGGAATTGGCATACTTTAAACAATTCACCAAATTCACAAGGCGAACCAACATTAGTGAAACCGGTCCCAACATCGACAATTGTTTATGTACCTTTTCATTTACACGCGTTAATTTCAACTTTAATACATGAGATTTGCTGAGCTTTGACTTGAGCAAAACAGCTTTGCTTATTAAATGCATGCCATTACTGCATCATATTTGTGAAGCAAATGTGCGATTTCCTCAGTGTTGTACTTTTGTTGCCATTCATGAATTTTAAATTAAAGCCTTGAAATTTTTTACTTTCGAAATTTGTACATGGAAGAAGAGAATTGTGGAGACAATTATTGAGTTGAATGAGTCAGTCATTACATTCGACGAGCCTGGGAAGTTTGGGGTTACTTGAGAAGGAGCGAATAGATAGGTGCATCATCTCACCGTGTGTAAAATAAAACGTATTGTCCCATTGTTTGCAGATTTCGGTCATTTGTTCAAGGTTGCAGTATTGTGTATAGAGCAAACTAAAGTCGAATTTAATGGAAAATTTGTTTCCATTCCATTGAATGTTTTGGGAGAAAAGAAACACGTAGAGAAATTCGAGCGTTCATAATAATGGCACAAACGTAATGACCCATTTTGCATTCAATTTCTCAATTTACAACAGCTAAAACATGGACCAAAATTCAAGATGTAAATACACATTCATTATACCAGTGATGTTTCAATCAATACCAGCAAAATTGTTTTAAGAACAAAAATACTAAAATTTTGTATGATAAAATAAAAAAACAGGCGCAAGATAACAAGTAAAATATGGTTTAAGCTAAACCATTGATTTTGAAATACATATTATACATACACCTAACCTAGCTGTAATATAAATTGAGCTTCCATACTTTTTTATGTTCTACACAGTTCTCAATCATTCTTATAATCGATTCCAATAAATAAAAGATTTAAAAAAATATTTTCCAACATTGAAAGAGCAAAAAAATCCAAAAATGCCACAGTCACAGTGTGGCACAAACAACAATGACGATGATGCACTGTTTCCTTTAAACAGTAAAACTTGGCCATGACTTTATCAAGAGTTCCTACTTAAACAAAGTGCTACCCTTTTAAGAAACAAATATCTGGTAAATGATTATGGTATCATATAGGTATGTTCTCAAAGACGTATCTTACATCAAGCGCACACCCGGCGCCCCTACGATACACCCGTCTATCAAAATTGATACTACAGGCAAGATAACAGAGAAAAAGAAAGTGAAATAAACTGAAGGAAATTGAACAAGAAGACAGCGAAGGTAAATATAAAGAGGGAGAGAACAGTAGTGAAAGAACCAAGTCAACGGATCGTTGCACATTGACAATTGAAAATAACCTGGTACTTTCAAAAGAGAAAACATTTAAGAGATTGTGTGCTATTTCTTTAAGCCGTGTATACAACCTCATTGTACATTGTGTACCGTATTATTATCTTTACCTTTTTTCTCTCACTATGCTGACTTCCTCCCTACTACTTACAAAGAGACATATCAGAGAGAGACAGATGGGTATCGTCCAAGTTCAGTATTTTTCTTATAGATATACTACGTGCTTGAGTATATGGTACATGATATGCATGCATTGGTAGCAGCACGGTGATGCTCGATATCGTTGTGCTTTTACTTACGTGCGTTTAGTTTTATTTTCAAGTACCCATTCACCCAAGTTTTATATTACTACATGCTGCCAGTCAGTGCAATAGTTCACCTTCTCAAGTACCACTGTCTTGTTGATGTTGGCGAATGGAGAAAGTTGATAGTATGTTTGTGTGTGTGTGTGTGTAGTAATGCTGACATCCAGACCCTAAAGATATCCGCTGCCTAGAAGATTTCAATGTTTTTCTCTCTCAAACTGATCTTTCTTGTTTTTTATTCACATCTTACAATCGCTACGTATTTTCGTCGTCTCAGCTTTCTTCAGGAGAAGATGAGATGAGGACACAACACAAGTCTTGCTCCAGGTAGTATTTCAGGGAATTGTAGATCGTATTGCTGAGTATTTCTGGCTCTCATAAGAAATGCCGTCACTCTTTTTACTATATAGGCAGGGAAAATGGTAATATGTGTATATTGTAGAAAAGGGGGAAAAGCCAAAATTGTCATGTATTTTACAATGTTTACCTTACCGTGGAACTTGCCTTGTCTCATTTTATGCCTATACTCTTCTTGGAAGATATATATGTACATGTAAAATATGCAATTTATTTGTATATAAAACCTAGACATATATGAAACTCTAAACATTTTATTTCTGCTTGCATTTTATGCTACTTTCATGTTATTTTTTTATGAAAAATATGAAGACATGTGATGACAAAGTTATCGTCAGAACAGTACTGACGAAAAATGAGGGAAACGTCAAGTATCATTCAGATTGGATGAAAAACTCCTTTTGAGAGTTCAACTAATGTTATTTATTTAGATTGAAATTTCTGTCTCAATATCTTGGAGGTCATTTCAAAGAAGAAACTGGTGCTCACTCTTTGATTTGTTCTCTTTAGAAAAGTCTTTATTTTTAGCTTTTCATGTTTTTGAGAATTTCTCTTTACTACTTTTCAAAACACTCACAGCAAAGTAATCATCCGTGTGGCAAAATGAATGAAACTTGCGGAATTGTATGAAATTTCTAGTCGTTGGAGCCCTGATAGAGAAAGTTTGGGGTTCTCTGCAACAACCTTGAGACTGACTCTCAATTAATATAAAAAATAATATCAGCCGACACAATTTATTTTTTTCCTCTCAATTCAAAAGTCGGTACAACGTAGTAGTAGTACTTTTGTATCCACACAGCAAAGGACTTTACTTTCCACACAAACTTTTTCCATTTCATAATCATGTTTTCTATTAATGGACTGTAAAGATATTGTAAATATCGTATACACACTAACTTAGACACTAAAAATTGTGTCATGCCTCTTGTAAATAAATAGCTTACGATTAGTAATATTACTACTAACTTATTATAAATGAACATTAGAATGTTAGAATAACTTGTATGGTTAGATGAAAACATGGATGAAAATGACAGGACGCTATGAAACTTCGGCTTGTACTTTTTTTCCAAAGCTTGGAAACTGAGCTAAATAGTTCATCCGCAGAAATATTTTGTTTGTTGCGGCAGCAATGTCTTTGTTGTGTGTGGCGTTGATCACGGGAGGTGAAAGTGAGTATAGTCGGTATGTCTCACTTCCTTTTTACCAATCAAATGTCAATATTGAACAATATCAAGTATATTTATTCAAAGAGTTACAATAAAGTGAAAAGTCGACTCATTAGATATAAAACAGTTTACGTGTTCAACACTACTTTACATTTACAAATACATCTCTGCATCCAAAAAGTGTAAAAGCATAGAAGCTTTACCTCAACTCAAAAGAAGTCAATGTGCAGGCAGCCGTTTCAAAAATTCAATCAACTTCCTAGGGTTGGGTGGTTGGATGTGACATGAGATGTAATATTAAAAAGTTATTAAAGTATAAAAATAAATTGTCGGACCCATCTGGTTGGTGGACGAGACTATAATATCATGTCTCAAATTAAAGTTGACCACATGAACAGTTCAACACAAGCTACTTTTTATGTAGTGCAGTATTTGTCTCTTTGTCAATGTTTCTCGATTGAAAGGGAAAGTGTATGAATGACTTTGTGCTTTGCGTAATACAAAATGGTCAAAACGGGTGAGTTGTCAATTCAAATAATTGCAGTCAAAATCTGTAGTCGTTTCGACTCAAACATTACTGCTGAGTTTTGGCAATTTTTCATGCTTCTAAATCACTTTGAGATAGACATAATCATACAGAAATAACTTAAAAGCAACTCAGAGGAGACTCCAATAAAAAAATACATTTGCCAAGCTTGTAAACGGACGAGGGGGTACTAGAAATCTACTGCTATTACTGATCTACTGATATTATATTTTATTCTGTTTTTGACGGTGGATGGCAGAGGTCATTCCTACCCGATAATTTTTAACACACGACTAATACAGCAAATAAATTGTTATTTATGTATCTTGTATCCACATATCCACCGATATGTATGCATGTTTTTTCTCGATACAAGGCAGTGCTAGGTATCTCTAAAAGACATATTATGAATGAGATTGTACCGCCATGTTATTCATTTTTACGAAAAGAAAAAAGTGATTTGGGCTTTAGCTCTTCTGTTTACGTTTTTTTCATGAGAGAGCATACAAAATACAATCATAGGCAGCGCTACTACGAGGCAATTTTATCCTTGAAGTGTAGCGACGGATAAGAACTCTGCTTTATCAGCTCGATTATGTGTCTCCGACAAGAAAAAATTGTTCATCTGATATCTAAAAAAAATGTATTGCAATGCTGGTTTTATTGATACATGGTGTATAAAAGTATACACACACAGGCGTCACTTCCAATTCCAATGTCACAGCAGTTACGCCGCTGCTGCTGAGCCAAACCAACTCGTTTCGGAAGAACGTTGTTTGAATAATAATGAAGGTATAGAAAACAACAGACCTCAGCAACTGTTTTTAGTCTTCCTTTTATACAATTTCTTTTCATATCCAGCGGAATCTTTTTTCCCCTATATATAGGGGGCACAATACTCCTTTTAAATATGCATAGTGACGTGCATACTAACAGGCAATATCAAATATACTGGGAAATAATATATTATTATCTTTGTTATGGGTGTAACTACCTACACATTTGTCTTGCGTTTCAAATGTTTGAAGGGAAAAAGACACATACTTCTGACACATTAAGGATGAGATGCCAAAGAGAAAGGGAAAACAAAGAAGTGAAGAGAAACTTTCCATCTCTGCGTAGTAGAACGTATACACTTGAATGATAAAGGGAACGGGAAAGGAGAGTGGATTTTGTGGCGTTCAAAATTCATGTTGTTTTCCTTCTTCCTCCGTCGGAAGCCACAGTAATAGAGAGTAACTGGAAGCGGTACCGCAACAAGCATAGGCAGTAGGCATATAGTACATGCAAGAACATTATCCGCTAAGGGGGAAGTAGTTGTTGGTCTTGTACGTATTCATAGGTATACTTTGCACAAGAAAAAAACCTAAGAGATGAGCTGTGATGGGAAGGAATGGCTGTCATTCTATTTCCGGACTGTTTCCCACTCGGAAATTGGAATTTCAATTGGCATATTGGCATTTGTGTGGAAAAGCCTGTAAGTGGAAGGAAAAGGAAGTTTGAGATCTGTACACAGGAAGTACTCCTTTTACAACTTACATTATGCACATTTACTATTCTGGCGCGTTTGCCCTACTTGGATAGGATGTACGTTTATATTATTACTTGTGCGTCTATGGGAAAACTGTTTTTACTCTGTGATGTGTGATATGGTGTCGGCGACTATTGCCTGAACCGTTTGATTTCGTTTGCTAGCACTTGGCGAGGACAAACAAGCTGACAAAAAGCGAGCTTTGTTTAAAGAGAAACCTGGTTTCTTTTCTGTGATGTTTTGCACGTATATTTCAAAATTCGGAGAATGTATCAGGGGAATAGCCAGAGTAGACATAGGTGGCATGCAAGATAAGCTAATAAGTGTGTATTGGGAATGCTTTTCAAACGTTTTGGGAACTGTGATTTTCCATGGTCCTTTTATCCATTGCTACATCGTGCAAACCAAGTGGAACACATGAAAAAGTGAACCACATGTTGGTATGTTTTATACAATAAATTGGTCGTGGTGAAAGTAAAAACATGAAGAAAGGATAGTGGAAAAACTTAGCAGCAGTCACCGCCACCGCTCAACAAAGACACCAACACTCTAGAACTATAATAATAATAAAAGTAACACACAAAATGTGGCTAGCACCATCGTGATTTGGTATTCAAAAAGGATGCGGCGCTCGCAAAGAGAACTCACAACACATTGGACGAACACATTGAAAAACGAAGATATAAGGAGAAAGACAAAAGGAGGGAAAAGGGGGAAAGAGAG
>JAHZMZ010004791.1:0-12309 GCA_027743805.1 Lepidocyrtoides sp. E14
CAGGCTTCTACGAAGCCTGCAAGGGTTGCTGGTATATACATAAATCTCTACGACTGCAACGTGAATTCATTTGGGTAGTA
This sequence comes from Lepidocyrtoides sp. E14, assembly GCA_027743805.1. Taxonomy (NCBI): domain Eukaryota; kingdom Metazoa; phylum Arthropoda; class Collembola; order Entomobryomorpha; family Entomobryidae; genus Lepidocyrtoides; species Lepidocyrtoides sp. E14. Next base: position 81 of record JAHZMZ010004791.1, read on the forward strand.
ATAGGTGTATCAACAAATACAAAATTTTATATAGTGTCACGAGTTTTCATACTCTGAACTTCATGTAGCAGCTCTTCAACAAGCGTTGCTATTATTCAAAACCCAAGCACCAAGCGACACTTGTAGATCAATCCTTTTCTTTGGTATCGCCTCTTCAACCGTTCAACTTTTGTAGATACGACAAGAATGAATTGTTTTAAAAATAATTTATGCAATCATTACATTTCACAAATGAAAAAATATCTGTGAAAAATTTTCTTGTAGAATGTAGCAGCATTATTATCGGTTATCAGCAGTGTTGTTGACTAGCTAGTTTTCTTACGATTTCCTGTTCCCTGGATTGACTGTCTTCTTCTTTCAACGCAGCAGGTAGCTGCTCCTTGGAAGTCGAAACCTGGCAGCAGCACATGAGTTGTGGAAGGCTTCCACACATTTGTTCTTTTTGAAAAACCCGAGCCCTAGTAGTGCAGTGCGAGCGAGCTAAGTACTGTTCTTGTTCAAAGTTAGCTTCTACAAAATTCACCCATAATATGGGTTCCATATTCACACAGTATAGTAAACTATAGGAAGAGGAGACAAACTATTAGAAGCAAGCAATAGCCAACTTACCTACTTTTTCCCTCTTTCGATTCGAGTCGACTTGTTGGTTGGTAGTAGCAGCAGTTGAGCATTATGTAGTAAGAAAGCATTTCTCTTCTGGACTGGTGATAAAGACACGTAGTTTATGGCAGTTTGCGCAATACCAAACAGTGAACAAATATGAACCTTTTTTTCTGTCATTTTTAGCGTGTAGATGCTCAGAACTCTAACTTCATTATTTTCATAAAAGCACATTCATTTCATTCTGCTTGAACGCGACGAGTAAAACAGTTATACGGTTGTCATCGGTGGAATATGTGCTACTTTTTCTTTAGTGACACGACGCATTACAATTGATCTATAAAATATGGCACATGTAATACACAGCAATAAAAAAGTGATATTTTCTTATAAATAAATAAAAACAAATGCAAGATAAAGGTGAATTGTCTTTGTAATATTTTTATCGTCTCTTTGTTTTAAAAAAAGACGTAAAGATAAAATATATAAAGAGGTTTGGAGAACATGGAGTTTCTCAGTTTTTTACGTGCTCTATCTCTTGAGCCGGTTAATGACGCTGTCGTGTCAAAACTATTTGAAACTGTAAATTTTCAAGGGAACAGGATTGAGACCAGTGAGCTAGGTCCCGAGCTTACTGATGCACTGTCACGTTTATTAAGAGACCGCGATCACATGGACTATGAGGATGGTGACGAACTGATTGGTGGCAATTGTGACGAAGTGACCCTTTTTGGAAACGTGCCGTTACCCAAGATAAATACATCATTGTATTTGCCACGCCGTGTGGAGCAGGATGCCGTTCTTGTGACAAAAACCGGTTCAAGTTGGAAAACCCTAGAGAGAGAACTCATTTATCGTATGCAGAAAGATGCTGAGCATAATGAAGAAGATGAGAACAAAGACTTTGAGAGAAGAGAAATATTTGCAATAAGTTTTAGTAGCGATGCAGCTGCTGCTGGTGGTGGTGGTGGGGGTGATTACTATAGTGTGGAAAGTTGTGGGAACAACGCTATACATGAGAATGGTTGCATTATTAGAGAAAGCATCAATCAAGATGGAAATGATTGGGACAGCGAGCTTTTAAAAGTGAGTGATTTGTTAAAATGGGGAAATGATAGACGTCATCACGGTACTTGTTATTCTTATGATGATAGCAATATCATGGATGTTGATGATGAAAGCAACAGCAGTACTACTGATGAGGAGAGATATCTGGAAGGGACTAAAAGAAGAGAGAAAAATAAATTGGATAAAGACATTCAAATATTTTTGGATCCATGGGTTAAGCCTCCAGGCGATGCTAGGCTGAGATTGATAGAGCTAGATGAGATTGAAAATCCCGACGCTCAGTTCAGCAGTCTCTGTAGCAAAGCTAGACTCTTCACAGTTCACTGGCTACAGGTATTTCATAAGGGTGGGTTTATTTGGAGAAAGACTATTGGACCCCTAAAAATTTCCAGATTAAATCTGAATACTTGTTGTTATCAAGAGGAAAAGTTGTGTTCCTACTTGGAGCATAAAGCCTGGCAAAATGTGATTTGCATAAATGGAGTAGCTGGTATGGGGAAAACCACATTTCTAGCGCACTTGGCACATGCACTAAAAGAAAAGTATAAAAATCGATTGATTTGTTTTATCGACTTGAAGAGAATGAGTGGCTTCATTGACGCACTGAATGTGAAATGTTTGGACATTTTGAAATTTTCCGATTTATTCCTCAGATATTTTGGAATTGAAAACGATCTGGAACAAAGCATTTTCAAGTGCTTATTGTCCGCCCTGGAAGGAAACAGAATGGAGCCAAAAGTAGAGTTGCTAATGGATGGGGTAGACACAATGTCCACAAAAGCGAGAAATCTTCTCGTCAACTTTTTAAAGGATGAGTTGTCAATCTGTGATAAGTGGAGTTATCGTGTTTGGCTATCAACAAGACCACACTTGGTGGAGGAGATTGAGTCTGCTTTCTCCATTTTAGCGTACAATCTTGACTTGCTAAATATGTCTGACGCGTGCACATACCTTACGAGTTGTAATGATGAGCATACCAACGGCAATATTTACAACGAAATATGCCACGCTGCCGAGATCACATATTCGGCATCACTAAGAGCCTATCTAAAAATTGATTTGGCAAGCTTGCTAGGCACACCAGCAAGATTGCTAGCCTTCGAGGCATTCATGAAACGAGAAAATTATCCAAACTTGTTCACATTAAACGCGGATTCAATCATGCATGAACTTGTAGAAAATGTGAAGAAATGCTATGTGAAAAACTGTCTTGAAATGGATCCCACTGACACCGTTAGTAACATGGGCATTGCTAACCAAATTTTAAGAAAACATATCCCGTTGGCAATAATGGCATGCTCGGGTGGTAATGGAGAACCCAACGAGGGCATCAATGTGACTGAAGAGCTGAGCCCAAAAGAAGAGACTGAGTTGCTGGAATTCGGAATAGTGACAAAACATAAAGAAGGGAAATTTTACTTTATAGACTCTGCATATCCCTCCTACATCCTTGCTGAATATTTTTTGCATGCAATGCCAGATGAAGCCGTAAAATCTGACTTTTTTCTTAATTACGTACTTGTCAAGGATCCTTGTGATCTCATTCGACAATTTTATGAGCAAGGCTTGGCAATTGGAGTACAAGAGAGAATATTATTGGAGTGGATGCTGCTCATACGGAACTTTCTCATTAAAACTTATCATCTTTCCAATGACGTGTTCGACCACGATCGTGTTCACAGTACAACAAGTATACTACATTTAGCTATTTTGGATCAAAGGCTGAAATTGGCAAAACTCATTCTCCGATCATTTGCACCTGATTATTTGATTGAATGTCGACGTTTGATTATGAGAAAGGTGAAAGTACAAATTAATGATATTCGTCAGTACGTCAAAGACTATAAAGTGGCCAAATACAATAATGAATTAAGCAACGACTTGAAAGCCAATGGAAAAATGAACATTGAAAAAAAGAGCGGTGGTGGTGGTGGTGGTGAAGGAAAACTGCACATTGAGCTGTCAGCACTTTCTCTTGCGATTATGTTTGGTGACAGGGAGCTGGTTCACAATATGTTTCTCTTAATAGGCAAGGAAGGTGAAACCCCGCACATGGAACGGTTTAGTAATGCCGACAACTTTCACTTTTTTCCTCTTCACCTTGCTGTGATTGGGTGTAATCCAGAAACTTTCGGTTACCTAACTGCAGCACGCAAGATGAGTCCTAGTAAGCAGAACAAGCAAGGTTATTTGCCAATTCATTTGCTATTTTACAACAGGTGGGTATTAAAATTTCCTCCAATGGGTTTGGGAAATTTACAAGAAGAGTCTGATGTACTACGTGAGGTTCACATTTGCAAATATTATGAAGACATGTTGGATACAGGCTATAATGAACGCGTCGGTAAAGTTGCGGACCGTGCTGGATATCTGCCACTGGTCTCCTCCGGCTTTGTGATGGAATATACCAAAATGCAAATCAAACAAGATCGCAATTTCTTTTTTCATCCGAGCACTAAGCCGCGGAAAATATGCTACCTCAAATGCTACAAGGCTTATGTTTCCATTGCTAAAAGTTTGAGTGGAAGAACATTTGTGAATTTTTACGAGAAAGTAGAAGGGACTCTTGCACAAGTTCCTCCTCCTTTGCATTTAGCATGTGCAGCAGGATATATCCCAATGATTGAGGCAATGCTGGAAAAAGGGGTCAAGTTGAATATAAAGGACACACACGGTCGCACTGCTTTATATCCTGCTCTGTGCAAAGAGCAAATGCACGTTGTTCAGTTTCTAATGGACTGGGGGATAGACAGAGACGTTTCCCAAAAGCTTAATGGGATTCCACTGTTGCATCATTTAAGCGTTCAAAATCTCAAAAAGTCAATTAACTATCTAGTGAAAGAGCTACAGGTGCCAGTCGACCAACGTGCCAACGAAGGTTTGGACGGTTGCACGGCTCTGCATATGGGATGCATGACCGGTTCCCTGGAGGCAGTTGAAACATTGATTGGATTGGCCTCCACGCAACTTTTCCCGATGAAAATTACTGCAATTTGAATTTAGTCAAGTTATTACTCAGAAAGGGAGCTGATGTGAACGCCACGTGTGAGACGAAACAAGGTCGAACATGTCTGCATCAAGCAGTTCTCTCACAAAATTTGCCATTGGTCAAGTGCCTTTTGAAACATGCCAAGGATGAGATTGACGTTAATGCTGTTACGCAAACGGGGCAATCAGCGTTGCACTTGGCCTGCAAGGCTACAGGAAATGTAGAGATGCTTAAGGTCCTGGTGGAAGCAGGCGCTAATGTGGAGCTCTTGGATAAATCGCTACAAACACCGCTGTTTGTGTTTTGCTTGGAAAATCATGCTGATCCTGAAATGGGTAAATATTTGATTCAAAAAGGTGCAACAGTGTATAGAGTTAACGGTAACGGGCAAAGTCTAATTAGACAACTGCATAAAAGGAACCCAAATATGGGCGGAATCATATACGATGACTGGACAGCAGTCAGGGCCCAACTTGAGAAAGAAAAGAAGAAAAAGAGCAATTTAGGAAAAAAATTGTCGGGCCTTCGGTAAAGTGCCAAATTGGTAGTAGTGTTTAGATTTTAGATAGTATATTTTGCAACCAGCAACTGCAGCACTAATACAAGTAGAGATTTATTGATTGAGGTAAAGATGGTTTTCGATAAAATGATAAACTAAAAATTGGTTAAGGTTAGAGCGAGTGAAAATTTCATTCATAAAATTGAAGTAACTCAACCACTGGGAAACCACTGTAGAAATAAATATCAGTCGATTTCCATGTATTTTTGAGCATGTAATTAATAAATGATTTGATGAATTTCTACTGAATGAGTGAACAACGACTCAGGTCAGAGCACAGTGTATATGGTAGAAGTAAATGACATATATTTGTCTAGCCTAGTTTTATAATAAATGAGTATCCTATAATATTATATCATGCATGCACATCATAATAGTACCTTGTAACGATTATAGATGTATACCATTAAAGGTTAAAAATTAAACCGTTGAGGTAATATTTTTGCGACTAAAGCTTTAAGGGATTAAAATTTAAAATAATCTTATCTTGATGTGAATACAAGTATTACATGTTGTTTTGGCGGTTATTTTTATGTTTTTCTTGTTTGATTTTTAATGAATGTGGAGTACGATGTGTTTAAGTTATTTTAAGACTTCTAAGATTTCCATATCTGTATATACTTTGGCACAAAAATTAGTTCTTTTCCGAGATGGAAAATTTTCCTTGTAGTACGACAAAAGTCAAATCCAACTGAATTTTACCATTACAGAACTAAAATGTGTAAACGTTTATTTGAAATAAAATAAAAAAATGTACTGTATACTCTACTCTGATTCATGATGACTCTTTCTCTTTTCTTCTTCACAATCCAAATCATTCAATTTTCATTCCACAACATAAAGTGCATAATATTCGTATACCTATGTATATACCTATTTCGCATCTTAAATTCATATGACACATCTTTCTAAGAAATTTCTAAAGTAAAGTAACTGAGACTCAACAATGCGACCTGCTTTATCTACGAAGAGGGAATCTACTAATATGTTTTTGTCAACAGAAAAAAATATTGTCGTTCGGTTCTTAAATGTAATTGATTGGTTTTCATACAAGTATATAATTTTCGAGGAACAGTTAAACACTTGTATTAATGTATTTGACACACCTAGTATCATATTTTTATACTATGAAGTTTTACACAATGCCACAAAGCCTATATTAAATCTACTGGGCTAAAAATTCAGTTATGTACCTCGGAGAATCAAACCAAAACTTAAACTTGTATTTTTTCGTATTCATATCTTTATTCGTATTAGCTATCATCAATCGTCATGTCAAACCTTCACATTAAGAGCACCACCATCACATCATCTTCTGCAGTTCAATCAGCATGTCATTTGTCGTCTTACCATAAAACTAAATTCAAACTATTGCGTAGTATTCAAATATAATCCGACATTTTCAGGCCAGAGACCAGACTAATTGTAAATATTGCAACTGCACAAAGAGCTCACCGGTGGCTTCAACACTAATCGCTACCATCATCATCCAAAAAATACTTTTTTACACGAACATAATCCAACTAAAGTAACTGCAGCTGCATGTAAACCAACCTCACTAATTTTTATTAGTTTATACTTATACTTCCACCACCACACATTCATACTTTTTTTGGAATTATATTTCAATTCCTTACGAAATAAATACACTTGTACATGAAATGATTTGAAATACGAACATGAAAACGAATGTGACATGTAGAAAGAGACCATTGTTCATATTAGGCCAGCCACCGTCCAAATCCCTAAAAAGCCATTTATTTTTACGACCTCTTCTTGCTGTTTCTTCTAAAATACAAAGTTCAAAAAGTTCATTTAGTAGTAGTGAGAAGAAAAGGCAGCACAGCCAAGTCGGAGGAGAACGAAAGGAAATGGAATCAAATGAAATTATGTCCGTATTTTTCGAGTCGACGAATTGGAGTACTTTATAATAATAATAATAATAAGCTTGACGATCGACAAAGATGTGATAAATGAGTAAGTCAAGAGGCAGAGAAAAAAAAATTATTCGATGGCAAGCTTTATACCATGCATTAATTTAAGCATGCATACTAAACTAACCACCTAATCTACTAACTATTCCACTACTACAGTTTATCTCCAGTTCTTAGCTTTATTCACACATTTCACTCTATCACTACTGAAGGTTTAAAAAAATGGAGATTTCGAATAGTGCAGCAGCCGAACGGTTCATCCTGTTTGGGAATTTATTGTGAAGCTGGCAACTGAACGGAACACAACAGCTTGCCAAATTATTACTGAAAACATATTAGCTTACCCACATACACACGCACTGACGTACTGAGTTATATTAGTGACATTGTTTTATACAAATCTGGTGATACGCGCAATCAAATTTGCATGTAATTTCAACATTACATATCTACAACCCATTCATCATTTAATTACTAGAGAACCGACAACAGTAAGGAAACTGCTATCGGCTGGATAGCACAGTAAATACGTTGAAGGTACGTCCATTTGTAGTAACGCAAAAAAAATCTAAAAATAATTGGTAAATCAACTCAACAGTTATGTACTAAAACTGTCAATAGTATTATGCTTTTGCCGAAGAAAAAGTTTTTTTTTTCACTCATTTTCTATCTGTACTTTTGTATACAAAGTTAATGCACAGTAGCAGCGTTTATAAAATCCAATTATACTTGTACTATGAAAACCTAGCGCAGAGATTTAAGTTAATTTCCTCCTGTTGATTCTATTTCAGTTTATTACACACTGCCGTTGTCGCTAGAAGAAGCGAAGCATTTGAAGTGCTAGCCAGCAATTGGTTGTAGGACAAGGAAAAGAAAATCATGGCTGCTGAAGAGAATCTTCAAAATAGCAACACTCCTGCTTCTTCAGGTAGGAAAGATGAGACTTACAGAGTAATTAAGCATCATGTATGTAGAGAGTGTTTATGGTTAAAAATGATAAAGGTGGAACCGTTGTTGAGAGCTGAAAGAAAAAGCACTTGTCCTTGGAACTTGGTTGTCCGTTTTGATCATACATAAAATCTCATTATTGATGGTAAAAATAATATTTTACATTATCCAATCAGTTTCAATTTCACACGTGTCATATCACCCTGTTTAATCCGGTGAAGTTGTTGACCTTTTTGCGACTGTGAGTGGTGAATTTGCAATCTTTAAGTTTACTACTAAGAAGTGGAAAGAAAAAAGAGATCTTGGCTATTTCAATAGGATCTGTTACTTACTCCAGCCCCACCATGTATAACTATGCACCCCTTATACCTACATAAACTGTATAGAAGGACTGATGGGTTCCTCAACATGTTCAGATAAAAGTACAACCAAAGCGTGTACACAAGTGCTCATATTAAGTGAGATTGAATTGTAGAGAGAAATATAAAGTTATGGTAAAAAAATATTTATTTTTTTCTACAGAGAGCGAAGTTCTCGTCCTTCCATCTTTATACGTTCCTCGACGTGTGAAGCAGTTTGCCCCAAAACCTGTCTCCACATCATCATCAACATCTTCAAGTCAACCTCAGCAGCAACAAGATGATCCTTTGCCAGGTTCAAAAAGAACTAAAGGTTCTTCTACTGCTAGAAAAGCAACAACAAGTTTCACTTCTGCCACTACTACTTTTCCTAACAGCAACCAAGAAAATTCCTCTGCTTGGGTAACCTTGAGAGAAAATGAAGTTCTCACTTCGCTCCAATCTTCTCGCCTTTCCATTCTGTACGCTCTGCCTTGTAGTGGGTCAACCTCACTTATGATCAGCCTCATTGTCCAAATCCAACAAGATTACCCAGAGCGATGGGTCAGTTACATGGACTTGAGGAAGGTTGTTACCTTCATACAAAAATCATGTTCGAGTGACAAAATTGATGAGAAAGATTGGACCTTTACAGGACTTATCTCCGCCTACAACAAAATTACCAAGCCTTCCACCATGAAGGAAATTGAGGAGATTTTTAAAAGTAATCAAGATGAAAATCCTCCTCCGATTCTTGCCGATTTGTTTCTCGACGAGCTAGATGAACTTGCTCCAAAGATGCAGGATGTTATCTTGAAACTGATTGCGCGTGATGTATCCTGGGAAAAATGCAAAGCTCGGCTATGGATTTCCTCAAGGAGTCATTTCAAATCCAAAATTGAGAAATATTTTCCGGAAGTAAACAATTATGAGCTTTTACCACTGTGGAGAGACGAACAGATAAATTTATTAGCAGACTATTGGAAAATCACAAATTGCCCTAACGTGGCTGAATCAAAGTTGAGGAACTTTGCTTGTGGACTACATGATCACATGGAGAAACTTATACCAAACTTTTACAAGACAATTGGTGCATGTCCTTGGCATCTGTTGCAACTACCCGATTTTTTTACTCACTTGGTCAGCAAGTTGGAAGGAGACATGAAGGAAAACTATTTTTCCATGGTGGATGTATCGGTTACAAAAATTTTTGAAAAATTTGTCAAAACCAAAGTGGAAGCTTATATTGACAAGGTCAGTTGTGAGCGGCCAGCTCTTGCGAGCAGTTTGCAATTCCGCGAAAAGGAGTTTCGAAAGATGGAAAGGATTCATGTAAAAGCTATCATTGGTAGCTATCCCTCATTTACATGCGAATCCAAGGAGCTTTTCGCTAGAAATTTACATCAGCAGGAGCAAGCTCATGAGCTGTTCAGAGTTGGTATTTGCTATGAAGACAATGGTCAGGTCAGATTTATTCATCCAATGTATGCAGAGTTTATCTTGGCTCAGTATTTCGTGGATTCAGGAAGGTTGAAAAACACAACCAACCTGTACATTAGTTTTTTTCTCAAAAATATGCTCTTTGACGAAGAGTGCAAAACAACGAGAAAGTTTTTTGATGCCTATCTCACGATCCAACAGCAAGAGCGACAGAAAATTCGAGGAGCAATCATGTGGAACAGGCTGCGGTGCTTTCTCATAAGGCATTATCGTTTAAATAATGAGGCATGTGTTTCCAGTGACGAGGAAGACGAAGAAGAAGTTGGTGGAAACAATCAAGAACGAGGGCGCAAGTTGACCTACGAAGATATCCAAAACAGCGGCTCGATTGTACATTTGTGTATTATGGAGGGTCACTTGCGACTTTTTCAGATGATTATTGACTGCTTCAGAGGGTTTTCTAAAGAGCTGAGAAAACTGTTGAGCATTACAGTTCCTTTGGAAGTTTTTAACGTGAATCCTTTTATGCAATCAAACTCCCAGTGCAATCCCGAGATGCATGTTGTAGATCCGTTTCAAATGCTAGCCTTGTACGGTCAAGGGATGGAGTGCATGGGAAAGCTTATCTTGTTTTGGTTTACCCTCTTTGGAGATGCGCACATGACGCAGTACTTTGAGGACGGGAAGTGGACAGTTGTCCACTACGCAGCAATGAATTCAAACTGCTATTTTTTACATGCGCTGCTCTCCAGTGGACAGAAGAGGGTAGGGGTAATGCTAAACCAAAGAAATCCTGATGGAAAGCTGCCATTGCATATGGTCTTGACCAAATGCTGGTACTACAGCATTAAAATTAAGAATCACCCCCATCCTATCTGCGTAACTGTTGGGAATAATAGCTCGACTTCTTCACGTCCACCACCATCAACGCCAACAACGTCAGTCCCACAGGTAACTGCCAAAAGTGCGATACAGGATGCGATAAATGCGGTTTCTGCTGCAGCAATGATGCCAGTGAAGATGGCAAAGAAGATTGTGCAAACTTCTACTTCACCCCCGTCAAACTCTTCTACAAACAGCAGCCCCACCCCAACATGCAAGCTCTCTGCAAAGAGGCAGCATAATAGGGGAAAAACACTCTCTTCGTCCTCCTCGAAGAAACAATGTAAAGCCATTAATCAGAACTTCATTCGGCGACGTAGCAGTCGTTCCCAATTAATGCCGATGACTATCTTTAAGAATATCTGGTGTTTTGAGGGAGTGGACAAAAACTTTTCCAAGGAATGGGACTTTTATCCTGAGGATGCTAAATGGAGTCCTCTTCAGCCGCATATCACATGCTTGACTCTGTTGATTGAAAATGGAAGTGATATCAATGCTCCCGATGATGTAGATGGGAAAACTATTCTGCACCAAGCTGCCATTTTTGAGAGTGTGAAGCTGATTCGTTTTCTAATGAATTATGGAGCCAATGTCCATGTGCAGGATGATTTTAAAAAGACGCCAGCTATATATGCGGCTTCAAAGGGAAACATGAAGGTATTGGAGGCGCTGACAGGCCAAAGTCATGGGAATGATCATACTGATCATGAATTTGGAAATCAAAGTGGGGGATCACAAACTGGAGAGCAATATCGCATAGGTACATTTTAGGGATTCTTGATTCTTAAGAAGAAGACGCAACTTTTTATATTCTTGCATTGCCCCTGTCAGCATATTATCTTACGATTAGTTGATTCTGTTTGTTCTATCTGAGTGGCAGACAAACTTCCGCAAAAATTATTTTTATGCCATTATTAATAATGTACTAACCAATGTTTCAAACATCTAAATGGAGGCCTTACCATTACTTTTTTACTCTTTCCCAGCTCCACGGAACTTCCATTAGCGGAATATGAAATCTCAATTTATGACAATCTGCCATAATTGATAATGTTAATGCCATATTGTATGGTGTGTAGTGCAGTGGCGTAAATACTTTTATTTAAAAGTGATAATACTAAATAATAGTAGTACGTAAATTGTTGGTAACGACTAAGAAAATCATATACGTATTTACTTTTACAAATAGAAGATTAAATTGGTTATATCTTTAAGTAAGCGAAAATATTGTATCTTTATTATTACTACCATAAAAGGCATTAAAATAAAGTCTGCATTCAACTTCATGTAATTACTTAAAAATCGTAATCTTTTTTTTTACAGTTCAGTTCATTAGTATATCTCATTTGTCATTCTCATACAGAGACATCACATCATAAAGCAAGCATCTTTGATAATCTAGAGAGAACCGAGCTATTAAAAAAGTATTCATAAATAATGGGATTGCAGTTAAAATTATGTTTTCTTTAGA
>JAHZMZ010004792.1:0-13302 GCA_027743805.1 Lepidocyrtoides sp. E14
CCTTTAATCCCACTGAATAATGCTGTAGCCGTTCCTGCTGAATCGGGCACTTGACGGTCGACGTTGTAAGTCTAGAAAACATAATCCCAAGAAAATCCAATATATATTTGTCTCGTGCAGCAGGTTACTATAAAAGAGTTTTGACTCAAACTACAAGACATTATGAGTTGATTACGCATTTACTGAAATGTAAAGTGATTTAGGATTCTAAGATCTCATGCTTTTCATACGAAGCTAACAGGTTAATAACCGGTAATATTGGGTAGATTATTTAAAGTGACTTGCGTTCTTCACTAACAACAGTGACAGAGTTTGAAAAATACTTCACGACGCTCATTCCATTATTAATAAACTGGAGAATTGACAATATAAGAAGTTGCATTAACAAAATTTAATCCACGGACCAAAAGTCAAAAACGTATTAATAATTATGTATCCATGTAAAGCGATGCTACAGGCGAGAGCTAGTCTTAACTTGCCCATGTGAGCTAGATACTTTCAAGTCTGTATATATAATAGAATCTAGAGACTATTTCAATAGCTTGCGTTGACATTTTGAAATTGTTCAATAGTTCTAGTCAAAAACATGGCATTCTGCAAGCAATTACATTTAACATAACCGCGATCGTGCGGCTATAAGGAAATGAAATTTTAAGTTTAAGCAATACTTTAAATGACAGTATAATTTAAGCAGATGAAGGCTCATTGAATGCACCTGCCAAAAACGTCAGCGTGAACTGTCTCAAAAATACTTCGAAAAACAATCAGCAAAGTGTTTAAACATTCAGCTGCATAAATAGTTATTGCAGCTGTAGTAGCTAGTTTATTTAATCTACATTTCCTCTATATAATGCGTTTTTCCAACAAGTTATAAAGTAATTCGGCAACATACATATTATTATAACGTTCAACCTCATCATTGGTTTCTTTTTTATTCCAAGCTCTTACAATGCCCTGCACTGTTCTAGGCAGCAGTGCTTCTTCTATGTTTGCTCTTCCAAGATCTTGCCAGAAAAGGGAGTCTTCCGGGAATTAGTATTGTAATCCCAGGTAAGCCAAAGGGAAAAAGTAAAAGAGCGTTGTGATTATAAAGCGTCTACCTCATCCCATTAGAGTTTACTCAAGTGTTTCGCACTATCCCACTGTGCTCTTTGATCTAAACAAAGTCATTTAATTTATTCGTTACCTTCATGAACAGGTGCTTCGCTTAAACATCCGGAACTGGCAAAGGTGACCCAGAAGAAAAGACATCGTATCAAGTGTTTGGATATCCTTGGTAAATTCAAAATTGCTGGTTATTTATGATCATTTTGTCGGGTTAAAAAGCAAAATTGTTATTATCAATGGCTCGAATTTAATTGTTAATTAACTTTTAATCATAATACGTATATTAGCTATGTACCTACATGGCGGAAATTTTCCAAGCATTGCTAATGCAATAAATAGTGAGATGAAATATCATAAAAAAATTTGTATGACTACTCACATAGCCCAGCACATTCCCATTAAATTATGAAACCATAAATTGATATGAGGACCTTGACGTAAACATCTGTGGCATTTGGTTCAACATCAATATAAAAGCGATTATAACGTTTTTAACGACAACAGTTGCACTACTGTCAACTTTTCAGCGTGCTTTTCCTGTATGAATCAAATTTTATTCTCGCCACATGTCGCTCGTACCTTCCTCTATGACCGTCAAAGAAAATGATTCTGATTGTGACTAAAATTCGTGCTTTGGATATTAGAAAAATGTTCCCTTGGGGATGCAATGCAATGTCTGACCGAGCAGAATAACTTTGATTGCTGCTCAAAACTTATTTTACAATGTCAGGAAATAACCAGGACGGTATATTGAAATGCATTTGAGAATGTCTTTTAATCTGAGAACACAGTGTTCCCCGTTGTGCCATCCCAAGCAATAAAAATGGTGATTTTATTCGCCTTGAGCATTAAAAACACAAACCTATGCGTCTACCTACAATTGTATCTTTCTAGCTAGAAATGCGGCATTATCCATGTGAATCAAGTTTCAAATTCAGTTTCCAATTACATGCACTATAAAGCAATAAAGTATCAATATTCAACGAAAATGATAACTTTCTATTGGCATCTACTTCTGTAGTTCTGCTTTGCACGTAGAAAATAAAAATTTTCTCTAAAAAATAAAACACTGCAGTGCCCCTACTAACCAAGAACTTGTTGTGGACATGCGATACCCATCTGCCTAGAATTGAAGGACGCTCACAACACAACTACCATTAATACAGTACTGACAACGAAGAAGTTCTTCCGTGAATTTCGTTGTCAACAATTTCACAGGTAATATAAATATTATGCTGATTCAATGAGCCTAGTGAACGCATCGCATACCCACTGAAATTTATGTTTCCAAAACCGAATCTTCTTACACATTTTCATATACACGGTTTCTATCCTTTTGTTTGCATTGATGTGGGTGTATTTACTACTAATACACACTTCAAAGAATACATCAACCCCAACTCATTTTGTTATCATCAGCTTGCAAACACGAGTACTTTGTACTGCTGTAAAGATTAGTATTTTACCAAGAACTACTAGACTCCTGAAGATTTAATATTGACATGAGATCCTTTTCATTAATGAGATCAAAATATTCATTAGTGTAAAAACAAAATATTTGCCTTTGAAGTCTAAAACATTCTATACCTATGAGATAGAATGGATGGATATAGTCTACCTGAGCTGAGCTGTAACACCTTTATGAAAAAGTTTTGACAGCATAATATCTAAGACGAATGACAGTTATATTAGGTATTAAAGTATTTTGTAAATAGTATGACTTTTCTTCAAGTTTTTAGTAAAGAGTAGGTGTAATGTTTGTACGTACCTACATATTATACCATTTTTGTAATACCATCAGAATTAATTTAAAACGTACCTGGAAAGCAATTTTAAGAAAAAAAAGATATCAAAACACAAGTGTCAACTTTCATTTTCTTCCATGTCAGTCAATACGCATTCCCATGACTATCCCGATTTCTCAAGTTGAGAGAAACGACATGCGGGTAAGATGAACATTTTACTGCTTGTCAAATAATAGCAGGTGCTTAAACGCGTGTGATCGTGAAACGTGATCAGACATACAAAAACAAACGCTTCTCACAGACTTTGATTACAAGATTGTACTTCATTTGGCTCTGGTTTCTGGTATCAGACAGAACATGCTTGTAAGTCCTCTATCTAGTAGATTTTCATTTGAGAAGAAATACATACATGTGATGTGAATCATCTCATCACCAACATCATTTCAACGCAACTATGAGAAGCATAACATTTGACGCAAAGTGATATCTCATGAACAAGAAACTATCAGATTTGAAATTTACTTACATGGTACATTTCCATGACATTTGGCATTGCTGTGAGTAATTTTATTTTGACAAGGTCGAACTGTACTTAACAAACTAAAAGTAGCAAGCATATCAAATAGCTAGAATATGTATGTATACACTGTATACCCAGTGGCCAATCGCACTGAAATGTATAATGGTGCCAAAAGTACATGCATATTTTAATATGTTACTGTACAATACTTAAGTTCAAATGAATACATATTGCCACGTCGTTTTCTTGATTTTTGTTAGAATACACATTTTTCTATTCAATTGTTGCATAAAAAGTAGCTCATGTCAATCATTTGAAAGTAAAAAGAATTACCTCATCTTTTATGCAATAATGTTCCTACTGTTTGCTTATTGACAGCTTTCAAATTTATATTTAGGTGCGATTTTTTTTCAGATTCTGCAATTTTTCGCAACAAGATTTTCCAGCTAGATTGAGATTTTTTTTTCTAAATTCAGAAAGGTATGCAAAACTCGCTCCACGTCTACATAGGTAATTTCCACTATACCGAAGGTAACTTGAATATTATTTATTTATTTAGTAGCTGTGGGTACGCCACTTTCGAATCTTATCAGCGAAAGACGATGAGAGAGACACTAGTCGACAAACAATGAAACGCGCACAAGTCACCTCTGTAAAGTGACAGTGGTAGTAGTAGTAGAACTAGTGGTAGCATTCAATACTTTTCAGCGTACTAAGAAATTTCAATTCAGTATTCGCACAGAAAAAGGCATAAAAATGAAAGTCAATTCACAGGAACATGTAATGCTGATGTCTGCCTACTTTAACACAAACACACACAAAGCACCAAAAAAACTTTTCATTCGCAAACGTTGTTGGCACTTATCCTCCTTGTTAGATTACTTAAACTATGTACTAGTTTTTTTGTACAGTATTAAAAGTACACGCTTGCTTTAACAGCTTGTCCAACTCCACGTAGGTAGTGTTCTTTGTCGCTGCAACAAGAATAGAAATAAATCGTCACAAGAAATAAAGTCCGCGTGAACGGCTCTTTTCACACGACAACGAAATGTCAAAAAAATATTCTCGAAGCCTAAGTATTTCCTTACTGAATAGGAGGTAGAAAATGCACATTGATTGAAGTCGTCAGGACTCCTCTTTTTTCAGAGAGTGAAAACATAAACCAGCGTGACTACTGGTAATAACATACAAACACAAGAGAAAATGTGTGACTCTTCTTCTTATGGAATAGCAAACAAGAGGCTAAAGGCACATCACTACTCCGTCAAATCAAACGGCATGATAAATGCTGTTATTCCATGAGACTGATATAAAAGTACAACTTCACTTTGATGGTCTTGCTTGACTATAACAACATTATGGTATGGCGCTAATATTGACGATGATAGGAACGATCATGATGGATGATGAAACAACTACTGCTGCTAGACAGAGAGCAGAGACGGTTGAAAGTGTGTTATTTGAACTTGTGTACTGACACTATCACTAAATACATTACCTATTAGATTGATATGTAGTCGGGAAAAAAATTTGTAGTCGGCAATTTCGTTGCAATGTGCAAAAAATGTGTATCAAGTCGACTGCATTACTTATTATTACTACCGTTCTCACTAATAATACCTCCTTTCTTTATGATGTGTACCAGACATTTTACGAGAAAGCGAAAAATCGCTAGGAAAATTTGTTCAACATTAGCTATCGACTTGACATCACACAACGCGTAGGGAATATAAAGTATGAGATAAAATGACTAGGCTTGACACGTATTTGACAAGACCACGATGACTATATCATATTCACAAAGATCATCGATGAAAATACAAATTCAACTGTTTAATTTTTACTAGAGTAATTGTCAGAATGATCCAGCAGTTATCTAATGTAATTTGCTTCCTTGTCTCATAATAATATTCTTATTGCAGACAGACCAGACCGAATATAATATGATAATTTTGTAGCCATTTCAATTTTTTACTACCCATATAATTTACCACATGGCATTAGAAACAGTAGTTGAATAATTAGCAATGGTGATAATTCAAAAAGAGTAAGCTCACTTTGTCTTTTGACTATGCCAATACCGACCTGCGTACCTATGTTCATTGCAGTCTAAATTCCTGAGAAAGACGACACACTTTACTCTAGGTGGCTATTAAATATTATGCATGAATGTGAGTACTGAAATATCATATTATCAATTACCACTACCATCAACTTTATCTCAAACGAAGCTATCTCCAGCTAGTAGGCGACGAGAAGGCGAAAATTGAGACAAAGTCTGTGTACCTATGCATATATTAACAATTTTACAACTTTAAATTTCAAAATTTTCAATTCGTTGCGTGAAGAAATAGTTTTTTTAAACGAGTGACATAATTTCATCGGTAAAAAAAGTTTTATCAGATGATATGATGTAAAACATTTATTAAGTAAACCTGCAATTGGATAGAGCTACTACAACCTTTAAATTTTATGTTTTTATATTGTGCTTATGTGCATTGGTTTTTAACTAATCTTAATAACAAACCTAGCGATACTAAGTCACTGTTTCTACCTCACTAAAAATAATTTCGCCTTGAATCATTTTTATTTTACTAGTTGGATTTTATTTCCATGTGCCATATGAATGTAATTTTCTTAATGTAACACTGAAATGACCCACTGACTTATTCTTTTTGACAAGCTAGAAATGCCGAAAACACAATAAAGCTTTGCTCGGTGATCATCTCTGGCTGAGATGATGTGTAGTATTAAGTGAATATTTTGCAACGTGGGTACATTTCATATTGTCTCATCATCCGCTAATGACCAGAATGGATGATTTATAGTCATTTGTCGTGGTGATGACACTGACAAACAGTTCATATGTAAATGTTCCATAGTAATACTGTTATTTGATAGAGACGACGATTTCACTGCTTGACATTGTAGCCGTGAACGTAGAGTATTTTTAATCTAGTTTTATAACTTTAAACGCACTTACTCTCCACTTGTGTGTGTAGTAGACCTTCAAGCAATCTGATCTGACACTGGGCCATTTTTTGCATTCAGATATATTAACTTCTTGCAGAAAACAGATGAGCGTTAAAGCATTTTAGACGGTATATTATATGACGTCGGAAGCGATGACAAAAAAATGATAAATGGAATAAGTATAATTTTTTGCTTTTGCTTAGTTTGCTCATGCATATCTTACATAACTATACCTAACTACTTCTTCCTGTAACGATGAAACAACAAATTGCAAATTGTCCTGTCCAATACATTATTTTTATCCGTGTAGTAGCTCGTGTATCATATTTTTACCTTTTTAAAATTCACATGATTCGTGATATTTACAAAATTTAGGAATTTCCGTTCCAATATAGTAAGTCTGTGACGCAGGACGCAGCCATTATCAATTTTTTCAAATTAAATCCTGTTCGCAGAAAAAAAATTGGCACAAAATCACAGTTTTCTAAATGAAAGTATATTATGTTTGTATTTACATTTCACAGGATTGGTAAAACTAACAAACAGTGTTCACGTGTGATTACACATGATCGCAATTGAGTCTGAAAGTAAATATAAAATATCAAACAAGCATGAAAAGATACATGGTTACATAAATAAGTAAATAAATAAAAAACAACGAGGTCATATCGGATTAAAACATTTCCAGATCGTATTCGCTGTTTCATCCTACCACAATGTTTTGTAGCTGCACCTATTTAAATTATCTTACATTACATTTGCGTAAAATTCATGAAGAGTTTTGTTCAAAATTTAAAAAAATGAATTGAGTCTAATTGTGTTTATCTTAAATCAAGTAAATAATTACCTTTGTTTATTATTTTTTTGTTCATGATTATTTTCTCAAATCCAGTCTAGTTTTGGTTCAAAGAAACAGAATAAATCCGATTGATCACGTACATTGTATCAATGAAGCAACAACATCTAACATCGGAAAGGTCAGTCACACGTGTACGAGCTACATGAGTAATATTGGTCATGTTTACTTATCTCTTATATCTGCCTTTTAAAACAAGTCATTCAAACGCATATTAAACATTTTTTAAATGTACACAGTGGTGTGTTACGAATTCTCATCTTGCTATATAGCATGTTTAACATTGTACAAAATCTCGTCAATGAAGTACTGACTGAAAAAATACAAACTGTTACAGGTAGGTGTATCGCTACTACTGTCGAGCCAAATATTATAAAAGTTGGAAGTGGTTTACATTACATTGCTTATCTTAATCAAAAACATTGTAAATTCATTGACTACAGCAATAATGTGTACCTACGTGCCGAATTTGCAAAAGTTTCTCTTTTAATATTAAATTTGAAAACCAAAAGGAAAACAAGATGTGATAAAATATTTTTTTGGTTGCCCAAAACACAGTGTAAACATAAAATACATACTGTAAGTTGATTTAACAAATGGTTATTAGTACAAATTAGTGGCATTAAAATCAGAGTACCTACACCAATCTTACTAAAGTTATGTTTTAAATTTGTCGTATAATATAAAAAGCGTTGTATGGTCTTGTGTTAAATAAACACATCACAAAGCCATTCTGTTTCCAAGTTGCACGCAATGTTGGGAATATACTTGAGACAAAAATGGGAAAGAAGTATCCGTAGCCTCTTGTGTCACCATAATGCACGTAGCAGAGTATCGCATATACCAAACAGTTTTCAGATACAAAAAACCAGAGCGACGAAGGAATGTCTGGTTTCGCTAACACTGAGGGAAAATCCACCAAGCACAGAAAGTAAATGTCACACAAATTGTAGCTAAGACAACCATTTTGGCAGGAAGGAGACATGGTCCATGAAGCATAGACCTATTAACATGACGTTAATTTAATTCATTTGGTTGGTTTGATTTTGTAAAAGCATAAAATTGTAAGAAGACAATTATTTCATGGTATAAAATGGAACTTTTTATTTATTTAATTCGAAACTTAATCCACCAAGTGAACGACACAATTCATACAAATTATACATAATATGCGTGAAAACATGCTTGAACTTACTATTAAAAGCCGCTTATTTATGTGTGTGATTAAAACAATTGATTGGGGTGTTTAACATTGCATAAAAACTGATTTACAGTCAGGGTTTGTCCAAAACTATCTAAATTGTCATTGATTTGACCTTCATATGTAACTCTGAAAGCAAACAAACAAATGTGACATGGCATGCGATACAAGTCACTAGTGACAATGACTATTACTACCGTCATTTAGACAAACAATAAGTGAATACCTATATATTTTTATCGTTTTTATTTTTATACTTTTCAGTGTAAGTAATCCGTTCAAAAATTTGCCAATAAAAATATCCAAATGGAGTATGGAGCAAAACCATTACGAAGAAAATGACACTGCATTTCTTTTCTATAACTACTTGTTCTATGATATTAGCGAAATGCTTCTTTTACTTACATTGCTTTTATTCATCTTTATGATTTTCATACTAAACCTGGACAGTTGAGGCTTAGTATGTTTTAAGGTATGCATTTTAATTGGATTTGAAATGATCATTCGACTTCTTTTAAATTTAACATGAGGCACCCTTTATAGAAAAGTTGATGAGTGCAAGGTGCAAGTCTCTAAAATGTGAAAATATTATTTTTTGTTTGCCTAGTTTCTATTGCAGTTGATATTTTCACTAACAGGCAAACATGAAAAATGCGTCAATAGTACTGGTTATAGGGTTATAGTTGTCACATGTACAATATTTGTACTTATATGATATCAACCAATTCACTAACAGTGAAAGTATTTCTGCTACTTTTGATACATTATTGTTAACTTTTCAAAGTTTCCTTTTCACTTGAATGTGTGAAGTGTGATGTCCTTTAAATATCTACATATTATGTCGGTGTATGCATGTATACTGCTTTGATGTTTTAAAAACGTGTTCGGAAAGATAATATGAAACAAACATATTGTTTATTTGATAGTGAATTTTTCTTTTTTTTCACGGTTATAAAAATACTGAAGAGAGAGAGATTGAGAGAGAGTAGTTAAGAAGCAGTTTATAAATACGGGAGACCGCTGTAGCCAATGCTTTAAAGCTAAAACTGACTGCCAAAGCTCAATATCAAATTTATTCCTTCCAGCAACATTTTCTATTGCTATTTAGATCTATTTTAGTAGACTTACATGTAAACTGTGTGTAGTGCATTTGTGTATTCGTCATAGCATCTTATCAGCAGCAGACAGCATCGCAATATTTTCAGCGTTTTCATTCTCTGGTCTCCATCAAGTTTCAAGTGACAACAGAAAGTAACAAAGTGATTGTTTTCAGTAAAAGTGTCTATGCAGAAAAAAATGAACTTATAAAACTGTCTACATGTATTGAGGTCTGTGTCAGTGTCAGTGATGTCCAAAAACAACTCATTTTAAAGTAGGACAAAATCGCGGTACAGAGAGAAGCATACTTGTGTGTGCAAATCTGACACAGGCAGCCCCTAAATTCATAATGCAACTTTAATGTTCTATCTTGTAAAAATGTTATGTGCATTCGTTAAGTGGATACAAATTGACTGCTACAAAGTTTGCGCTATTAGTAAAAGGTGAATGGATGTAGTGGAAGTTTATGAGTCGTCTGCTCAAATGTAGGTTGATATTAATCTCCCGTTGAGAATCACCTACAGTGTCATTCTCTATGTTATGTTTATGCAAACAAGAGACAGCTCTGAACGATTTTTAAGTATTTCACTGTCAATTGCTAATGAAGTGATTTAAAAACTTGGTTTAAAAATGCCAAGTGGTACAAAATATAATATTATGGTGTCATAGTAGGGTCACTTATGGCTCTCTATACGATCTTGTTGAGAAAGAATGAGTGAGAGAGAAACCTTAATGATTTTTTGCACGGAACGATAAACACGGCTAACTTGCTCCATCCATTTTGTACATTTATTATTTTTTTGTATAGTTTACCGTCAAAGCTGTGTATGCACAAATCATGTGAGTATATGCTATATTTGTATTTTTGATAGTGCCTGCCGTTGGAGGATCTAATATCTTTTGAGGTTTTGAACACGTAATCTTACTTTTGTATATATTCAAACAAAGAAAATTCTACCTTGTGATGAAAAAATATTAATACAAGCAGCCTAATACTGCTAATAATCCTTCATCCTTTTTCCAATAATAATAATTGTCAAAAAATAGGAACTATGTTTTTTTATATAAATAGGTACATATTATATATTGTACTTGTACTTTCTATCCGACCGTATAAATAGCAAGAACATCGACTTAGCATTATTAGCGAATGTATCGATGATGGTAATGATCTTCCCTGTTGTTGCTAATTTCGTTAAGTCTCTAATATCCTTCTGTCTGTAACATTTGTTCATCTTGTTATCATATTCCGAGGAGACCCTCGCCGTCTTTACTCTTTTCTCAGCATCAATATTGCACTGAGACTTACTTCTAGTTTAGCACTTACCTACATACTTTGATGCACCAGCATATAATTATGAAGTATAGAGCATAGTATGCAGTGCTTTTTCAGGCGTTTTGCATGTTATCATTTCTGCTATTTTGTACATAAATATCTGAACCTATTTGGACATCATTGTTGCTTTGCCTAAGTTGAGGAATAACGGATTTTGAAACTGAGTCAGTAAATACGAAACACCAACAACAATAATTATGTTGATGGTGATGATGGTGGTGAGTGTAATGGTACATGACGGATCACACATTGTCAGTCAATTCCACGTTTCGTCCACTTGTTCTTCATAGGCTTGCTCCTACTGACTTATTGAATCACTTTGTTTCACTAATTTATTTCTCTGGCTCAAAAACGGTATTTTACTCAAGCGGGTAGCACAGAGCCGTATCAGTTTCAGTATGACAATAACTACAAATGTCCAGTACTGTCATAATTGCATGTAACATCATTACGATCAGCAATCAGCATAATGGGTATAAGTAGGTAAGTAATGCTAAAGCTACATAAATCATTTTCATCACCTCGCTCTCTCTCTCTCTCTTTCGCGTTTGTAAGACGAATGGATCATCATAGCAGTACAAGTATAGTTTGGGTTTGCTCTTAATAATTCATACAGTTCAATTGACACACTGCACCGTATACATCCTTTTCATAGGGTCAAGGAATTTTCCGACATACGCATACAAAATTCATACATTGTATTGTATATTTTTAGTGGAGAACAGAGTATAATGTTACCAAAAAGGTATGATGATGAATTGTTACTACAAGCGTCACCACGGACCTCAACACATATAGGAAATTAGAAGCAAAGGAAGGAAAGTAGTGGAGCGCAAAAGTTCTCTGAGAAAATCCATGACATGATATACAAATAAACCATAGCACTGCCTCGAAAAGAAGAATTATTGTACCCTAGACCTGAGCAGTACCTGTGTAAAATAAGATACCTAATAATGATAATGCCAACATAAGTATGCTTTTGTTGTGACCGATCGGTCACTTACAACCTGTGCAGACTCATTGTTGTGCTTTTCATTACTAATCCATTTAAAACCTTTTTTCTTCACTGCTGTGTAGTAGGTATGCTATAATTAGCTGTTCCATCTATACTCGAATTTGAAATGGTTGAAGTATGCTTCAGTAATTAAATGACATCGCAGGAATGCAAAGGAGCGAAAAAAGAACTAAGAATGTATGTACATACATACTGAAGACTATTAACATCAAGCGTTCAGTAGAATCTTTTATTTTATTTTATTTTAGTCATTAAAGAGAAAAGTGCCAGTGCCAATCTTGCGGTTGACTCCTAGAGAAAATCCCGTCCTTTCTGCTATTGAGGCTGACTTGCTGCTTTTTCTTAATTTTGTATTGAGATTTTTTTTTCTACTAGTGGAATGTTAACACTAAAGCTTTGATCGTTTTCAGCATGAATGACGGCGAGAGATATCAAGGAAGTTATTATTATGTGCGATCAAGAAGACACGCATTTATGAAATTTAGCGAAATGTGATTACGAGTGTTTGAGAAAAGAGTAAAATACATAATATATTTCTTTAAAAACGTTCTTTTAAATAATTGTATTTGGTGACAATGTTTTGCTCCGAGAGATATCGGGTTGTTGTTCTGGTGACAGTTTTCAGTTATTTTAGATACATGCAATGTGCTAGTATACCAAGCAACATTGATGCTGAAAAACTGGCCTCATTGTCAACGAATCAAACAGACAGACAAGGGAGAGAACACAGTTATATAAATAATAATTTTAATGGTAATCCAGGTAAAAATTTTTTGCGTAGAGACGATAATGAAAATTTTAACGAGGGGAAGAATTCGCAATCAACGTATTCAATAGCGCCTAGTTTTTCCTATCAGTTTCACACAAATGATCAAGAGCATCTGGACCGAATTGTGTCAGCTCATCAAAACTCACCTAGTAATAGTTTTAACATTGTAGATAGAGGCAGCAGTAATGATGGTAGTAATAGTGATAGTGTTTCAAGCATAGCTGGAAGCAACGCACTAGTCCACAACTTTCCATCATCGAGTGGTTTAGCAAAATTGGAAACTGTATCCAGCGAAAGGCGAAGCGATGTTGTTACTGATTTGCCCAGCACCAAAGTATCGTACACTGGCAATAACTTTTCGTTGTATAACCAGAACAACCAGAATAAAGCTTGGTCTCCCCAGCAGAGTCAAGATTGGGTAATCAAACAACACCAACAGTTTTTGTCGAAGCCTTCGGCAATTTCAGAGGAGAAACACTTATCGCAAGAAGCACAGACACGTGAATTACAAAATAATGCCACGCGAAACCAAAATCCCTCGTATCCTAGACAGCCTGCAACAATAAAAAGCAATGAAATCCGGAAAAATTCTACAGTATATGTTTACCCACGCCTACCCGAAAATCATCAAACTCTTAATGGAACTCCAATTACGTATCAAGGTCAGAAGACCCAACAAGTA
>JAHZMZ010004793.1:0-16055 GCA_027743805.1 Lepidocyrtoides sp. E14
ATATTATCGATATGCAAGTTTGTATTTTTAGCCTACCAGGAGATGGGTAAGGAGACGAAATATAAATAAAAAAATGTAGGTTATTTCCTTCTAAGACTGCCGTAATTCATACACGGCAATGACGGCAACGATGATGAAGAGTGAAAGAAATGTCATTGCATCATTATAACAAGGATGAGTAGCTGTCGTGCGAAGGTTATATATGTACCTATATATATATTCATTATGCTAGAAGGTATGAAGATGTATGTCTGTGGGAAATGATAATTTGGAAATAACGCTAGTTACGGACCTGGTACTAATAATTGAAATGTCAGTTTCATTGATGCATAATAGGATCTTACGAGCAACTTATGATATTTAGTAATAATAACAACGTTTTGGATAGAAACTCTATAGAATTAGCGCCATAATAATATTTACTTCCTATTAGTTTCTTTAAATTGCCTGTTTATATGTTTTGACTGTGCGGCCAATTGAATGTTATATTTTGAATTCAACCTGTGTAATTAATTACCGTGTTGTCATGATACACGATGTATGCTATTTTTAATGTTTCTTACAAAACCGAATAAATGTATAAATTCTAAAAGAATGTTTCTTGCTACTGCTGTATTATTATTTATTAAATATTTGAATATTTAGCGAAGAAGGAAGTACGATTTAGCAAGATGACATATGACTGAAATGACCATGCACAATTGTGGAAAAGATACAGATCATTATTTTAGTATTCTGTGGTAATATCAGCAATGCTACTCGAAAGTGCCACCTAAAAGCAGAATAAAATGTCTGGTCAAATTTTGTCTTGCGTTTTCCTGATATGGATGCAAGAGTTGATTTGTTTGGTATATGCATCTTTTTACATTTTTGAATTACAATATTGCATGATTTCCTCCTTTTTTTGCGATTTTAAGAAAAAGAGAGTTCCCATTACATTTGGGACTCATAGATTATCATCGTAAGTGTTCTTCTGAAACCGCACTTGCATATAAGCTCCCTGACGGCATTAACAAAGCTCCGGTAGCGTTAGTCGTCGTAGTAGTGAGGAGCAAATGTTGATACTACAACATACAAGTTGGCTTTCTGGTGAAAGTTGTTTGCAGCGAGTTGTGTAGTGGTCCATTTGGATAGGGAACAACGCTTATTTGAACAAAAAGAATAGGATACAAGGAAGGTCTTTCGCCGAAAGTGAGTGAATGTTGAAGAATAATGCGCTTATTTGGCGGCAGTCTTATCTCAAGTACTGGATATACTTTATCCTTGCTGCTGTGTCACCATTTTCATAATCATCAGGGAGTTGTTACATTGTCATAATAACAAAAATAATAAAAATCATGCGAGCTACTACACCATCATCTTCAAGATGTGGTTCTTCACTTGTGCTACGATTGCTGTTGCTTTTCCATATTTGTTTAGTTGGGTTACTTTGTATTTGCTGTTAGTGTTCGTGTTTCTTGCCTCTGGGTTCACCTCTATAATAATATGTACATACATTATTACATGTACTTCTGTCGTGTGGTGTTATGTTGAGAGTTAAGATAGATGTATACAGACAGATAAAAGAATATAAGATGTTGAGAAAAAACACAAACATACTACAGCATTAACATATATTGTTTAGGAATGGGGAAGGTCGACATATTGACACAAAGCCAAATTAACACCATCATCAGATTCCGTCATTGCTTGCACTACCAGATGCCATACCGGGGTTGTAATGTAAAATTGATGCAAATATTCAAATTGATATAGTAACTTCCACTTGCTTGAAGCTTGCACATTCATTTCTTCTTTTTTAACTAACGAAGCTTAAATATGTTTGAATTAGTTATTTTGAATTTTGCGTTGCTATAAAACCATGTTTGAAAATGTACTCTTTCTACTCTTCAACTTTGGGAACTTTATCATTTCATCATATAGATTGAAGACATTTATGATGAACGACCTGATAATCCTTTAAAAATATATTTTTATAGCCATTAATTCCCCAAATTATGAAGGCTTAACTTGTAAAAAAAAGAGTTACATCGAGATGTATATGAGAAAATGACTTTAACTGTAATTGAACTCTATGCATCAACTCCATCTCGGTCTATAGGTTTTAAAATGTTGTATCTTTTTCATGCAGGAAATATCAGTATAGTAACCTGATAAATAAACTTTTGATGATACAGTTGTATAATGAAATGGGACTGAACCAATCTGTCAAGCTACCGATAATGTTTTGTTCATGCAACTGGAATAAAAATGAAGTTAAAATGGCCTCAAGAATTTAAACTTTGTAATCTAATGTCCCTGTATGCAGATATGTCTAATGTATATACCTGTGTATGTATAATATTATTTTTCTTTATCATGTTTTAATGAATACATGCTAATTATTGAGCCATATACATATAACGTTTGTATAGAAAATATGTATCGGTGTGAGGACGTTTTACGAAATAGATTTAAATAAAACCATCCTTTTCTGTGCGTGTGAGCTTTCTCCTGCTCACACGTTTCCTAGGTAGTTTCGCATGAGTGGTTTGGTGATAGTTCTTTTGTGCTCAAAGCATTTATTAGAACGATGATAACTTTTCCTCAATTTATTCCGCCTCAAGAGCGGAGACACTCGTGGCGCATCATAATCGGCATTATGTGCACTGAATTCCAAAAACCGTTTTCACAGGGGCGTCCGGGAAGATAAACTTGAATGCAGTATGTGAGTGAACTGTCCGTGTGTAGTATGTATGTATTTACCATGTAAAAATCTGTCTTTTGCATGAACAAGAGGTCTTCTTTGTGTGCATATCATTGTAGTGTTCACTGTACAGCAGCGTCTCCATTTTTCACACTATTACTCTTCCGGTCCTTGTAACATTTCACCATGATTTCACTCTATTTCGCGCAAGTGTTTTCTGAAGCAAGCACACTGCCAGCACTGTGATCACAACACAGACGAAAAGGAGAAAATGTGTGTGATTTTTTATATGCGAGATGAAATAGTGAGATGAAATGCTCTAATGACGATGGGAAGCTGTTGAAGAAATGCATGAAAGTGTATAAAAAAGAATTAGATAATGGCTATGATATTATTTTGATAAGAAATGAGTCGTCTTTGTCTATGGTGAACTATTGGATTTGTCTTCAAGCAGTCTTTAAAACTACTTTTTAAATCAAACTTCTATTTCATGTATATATTTGACATATGTTTGACATCGTACACTTGTACATTTACTGCATCAAAAGATGAGATAAGCATGGTTGCCAATGCTCCCAGTTTAATGATAAGTTTTTACCTATTATGTACATACATCGTAGGTGCAGACGTTTAATTTGAAGAAGAAGCAATAAAAATTAAGAGCATTTGAATCGATTAATTTGGAGCTGGGATTTGAGGCCATGAAAGTGATAAAAAGAAGAATTCTCCAATTATATTTGAAACTACGTCCATATAACCTCAAAAGCTGAGCAAAAACACTTAAGTCTACACATTATGGGAATGTTGAAAAACGGTTTCTCAGTGAGGCTTCCTCTCATATAAAAACAAGCATTTTGTCCAGAACACCGACTTCTATAGAAGCAACCGCTACCACTCCAATACGTAAGTAATACAACGTTGGTGCTACTACTACTGCTTCTTTTTTATTGCATTGTTACACCTCATAAATCCCACCGCTGACTACAACTACTTTCCTCCTGAACGGAATCGGCAATGAGTGCTATAAGTTGCGTAATGGGTTTTATATTGTTATCATTAAAATCCCTTCAGCTTCTACTTTGTCTTTTCTTATGGAAAAAATCTCAATTTCTGCTTTCCGTTTCATTTATTTATGTATCAGGTTGTAGTGTAGAGGATGAACGATGATGATGATTAAAGTGAAGTCGAATCCGGCAGTACCTATGACTACATAAATATGCGGTTATTTAGTAGTTTTATATTATTACAGCAGTATGAGAAAAGTTTAAAGTTCTCCACGTAAAGATGCATACCATCATTTTCTTTTAAACTATTTGTTTAGGTGTATTCATCTGTTAGTATGTATATATGTATGTAGGTAGGTTTAATCGTACGATTCATATCGCTTCTATTTGCATCGACACATGCTAGATGTTATAACATTTCCCTCCCCATGATAGATCAGTATTGTAAAAGTAGTGTAAAAAAATGTCTATTTTTTCTTGTCCAATTGGAAGGTTATGCTGTTGGCTTTGTTCTTTTGTCATCTTCCTTTTCCTCTTTCTTCCGCCTCGGTCTGCTTCAGTCACTTCGTTCTGCACATGGGGATATAGTCTTGTACACTACTACTCACTTTCATTATTGCCCCTCCTGCTGTTGATGTCTTTTTTATACGCTATCTTACTTCCGTTTCTCGTTCTAATCTCAGTGGCTCGATTTTACAACAATTTTATGACAGTCGTCGTATGTTTTACGCTGTATGTGCCTCGCAGAGAAAAACGAAATGGTGAATGTTCATTAAAAAAAAGTCGTAGAAAAACGAAATGGTGAATGTTCATTAAGAGAGTCGCAGAAAAACATGCTGTTTTGTTCCAAATTAATGTATATCTGATCAATTTGTTAATTCAGTTGCGTCTCCTAGAACCTGTAACCTAAAAACGAAAGAGTAGCATTGAGAGTAAAATGGATATTTCCAGAGAAGAACATCAGCTTGTATTACAGTGAGCGATTACGTTGCTGATGTATCTTGGAAATGAAGGAAAGATACAGCAAATGTAGCTCATAATATGGAGCTATGTACATGCATAGTAAATACGTTAAAGTTTAATTCAACCAGTTAACTAAGCACTCGTATTAAAATAACACAATACTTCAAAGCAGTTTCGATATGTTTACTTGCCATATAATATTCATCTACAAAAGAAAACATGAAGTTGGGTTTCGAGTTTCATTATTCAAACATCTCTTCCGAGTGAGTGAAATTGTTCCTAGATGTTTTTCTATAAAATGGTAGAGTGCAAGACGAAGAAGGCAAGAAAGGATAGTGGTACACTTTAGCCGCATTAAATAAATTATGCTTAGATAGCTGGTCGAGTAGCTGAATAAAATAATGAATAATATGAATATATAGAGAGACGAATGAAGGACCTTTTCGAAGAGAGTGAAAGCTGTAGCAATCGAGTGAAATGAAATGAATGTAAATCTTTACATTTTGTATGTATTGTGGTGTTGTGTAAGTGCTATTATTGGAGTAAGGTAGAATTGCACAAGAAGAAGACGTTATAGTGCACTACATGTAAATGTCAAACAAATGCGTTAGCTAGTCAGCCTACGCATACATGGTTGGTTTGGTTGGGCATATGGATACTCTGGTAGTTATACTCACTCTTATAGCCGACTCTCTCCTTGCCCCAAAGTAGTTCGTTTCTCAAGAAATAGTCGACAGTGAAGAAGAGGCCATAATTTTTTGTAATCGTCCAGTCCTTTTCTGAATCAATTGCAAAGCAGCAGCGGTTTTCGTTTCTTTTGAACTGATCTGTATGGTTTTTGATCCTGATTTAAATATAAATTTTATTTTTTTCATATATTTCATTATTCTTTCGCTTCCACACCACCAAATTCCGATGTTATTATTATTATATGCTCTGAAGTGTTTATAACGTTTAAATCGCCGTGATGAAAGCAAACTAACGGAAAAAAATACTTGTACATGTGGCGCTGCTGCTTTGAAAAAACAAGAGCCTCTACGTCTTTGTTAAAATATGTATTCAAGTTTACGAGTTATACTTTGGCTCTTTGTTGTACGAAGCCAGACATTACATAAGGTATGCTTTGTTATTATTGGAGTGAGCACTTGAGCATGAGTTGCACTTATCGTTAAATATAAATGGAGCTGCAGTTGTATTTGTTGCTGTGGCGCGGTTACGCCTTTAAAATTGAGCAAGCGGTTTGTATAAACCTTATTCACTTTGCTACTGCCGTTACTTTATCAGTAGAATCGAGCTGGTGATTTTTATAAAGACGAAATTGCAAAGGTAACTACTTTGATAGTGGTTTTCCTAGTTTTTTCAGACACAACCTGTCATGTAGAAAACATCACCTATACCTACCGCCTCTTCGATTCCCCTTCTTTTTCTGTTCAATTTAACTGATTTTTCATCGGAGAGAAGTAGCAGTCGGATTTTTATAGCACAACTATCGTACATTAAAATAACACTGGATTTGAGTGGGTGCACCTTTTGAACATCGTATTGGGTTTTTTTCTCTTTAACAAATCTGTGTTATGAATAGACGGGAAAATCGTTTTATATTTTAGTATGCACGGACACGCGTTTTTATTAATCGCAAGTGGTTTTTATAAGCCTTTTCCATTGAAAATTTATACTAAATTAATACAAAGCTTGTCAAAGGACAGAAAAGATGTAAACTTGGGGAAATGAAAAATTAATACATTCTACAAAAATACCTAATACTAACTTACTTGGTAAAGAACGGCTTATTATGTGTGTTGTATATTTTTTTATCTTTGAGGTTGTTTGAAGTGTAGTTCAGCGTGAGTAGGATGTAAGTAGAGTTACAATATGCTGAATAACCGCTGTTTTTTTTTACCGTGATGCAAATGACAAGCAACGAATAACAACCTTCACCAGCTCCTGTAGTGTGTTTATCCTCGTGATGCAATTTTTAAAAATACATCTATTATTGACCTCTACAAGTTGAAAATTTCTGTCAAAATGGGCTTGGAAACTGGCTTGCGCAAATAGTGTAATCGACATTTCTTATGTTACCATGCGTGTATTTTCATAGATGTTACTATAAACCGTCTTTAAAATAGCAAGTAATGTTAGTTCCACAAGATTATCCACTTTATACTCGTAACTGAAATCTTTCGAAATTACTAATTTTGACAAATTTGTATAGTTGCAGCTAGTGACCTGGTACTGGTACGTATTTTCATAAGTATACGTATAAGCTCGATTCTGTATGAAGATCAGTACCCCCACCCACAATGAGTTACAGGAATTAAATTGTACTTGATAAAACCGTCGTGGCATACATACTACATATTAATATAATGTATCTGGATTTTAAATATTATTGAAATGCCTTCACGATTTAACCAGCGGTACTTGAATGCAGCTTGCATCAATACCATTTGGGCTTTACTTGGTTCTTGGATCTCGTTGTACATAACTAAACTAAATGCGCACAAGCGCCCTCAGACCTATTATTAATGCACAATGTATCCATTTATGTATGTACATTACTTTAGGTTTAGTCCGACATATAATAATAATAATATTATTACTTCAGTTACTTAACGATAATGGGTATTTTGGAGCGCTGTGCACAGAGCAATAAGAACAAGCTTAATGGTAGCAGCATGCAAACCTACCTAAATGACATGTGTAGAAAGGAGCTATGTATGTGGCCCTTTTCTTTTGAAATGGGGTGTTCAGTCTGCTCACTATACTACTTTATCTTTACCCGTAATCTTTTGGTTCTCATCTATGCTCATCTCTCAATATGCTGGAAATCTCTGCACAGTTGTTGTCATGTGCATCTCCTGTTTCCTAAATAAAAGTCCCGTTTCTTTTACAATGATTGAGTAGCAAAGATCAAAAAGTAATCCACAATCAGCAAACTTGCAAATGGTAGATTTTGTTGGTGGCTTTGCTTGTTTTTTGCATGGGTTGAATGAATTGTTCATGAGTACAACTCCAAAATAAAATGTATGCCTAGATGTTATGATACTACCAACTTTGTACAATTTTCTATGCATATTATATGTTCTGCGTGCACTGTAGTATAAACAAACAGGAAGTATAGGAGATGACGCCGAGGGAAAAGATGTAAAAAAATCCAAAAAATTGCATTATTGTGTTATTTTTCTACACAAATGTAGACATACACACACAACAGAAACAGGGATCATATATAAAGACGATAATACCTAATATTGGCTTGGTTTTGCTCTGCTGGCAGCCTGCTCGTGCTCGCACTTTGTTTTCTCTTTCGCTCCCTGGGATCTAAAATGCGAGTGAATAAAATGAAGATGGGAAAGGAAATACGTAAGTACTAAAAATTGCAATGTATCTCTGTTCAGGCTATACAAGGATAATATGGAAAACTGTGACGATGATGATGATGACGACGACGACGGTATGGAGGGTTGCCTTTTTAGATTTCTTGCTTTCACTTTTTTTCCCCTTGATTTTCCCGTGTACTGTATGTGCGACGAGAGGAGTCTTATTAAGTTGTGTGCAGTTGAGTTTGTGTTTGTCCGACTGTCGACGCATGTATTGTATTGTAAAACTTACAGAGCATGTATGATGATGACGATGATGGTACGTTGAGCACTCATAGCACTTTATCTCCCTATGATTATACATATTTTATCACTTTCACAATATGATGGGGATTTCTCCTTAATAAAAACCCTTTCACTTCATCCAGTGGATGGATATTGTATTCACATCCTAGGATATTAATATAATAGGAAAATGCTTTCATTTATTCCTACGCCATGCCAACAAGTTCAGGATAAAGGTTTTTTCCTTTTCTTTTTTCATTGATCCTTCTCTCATTGTCTCTAAACTTTTTGCAGTGGTGCCTACTTACATCAGAGGATTTTAACTGACTTGCACTTTCAGGACAACTTTTGGATGCAAATACTTTTTATACATTTCTGCTTTTAGACGAGATAAATTTACATATTTTCCCTGCATATTATTTCAAACTGTGTAAAGTTTGAAGTTATTGACCCATGGATGCATGAAAAAATTAGATTCGTTATAATCTGGAAGGTCATCATGCTTTAAACTTTTTTTCCCTTGTAACAACGTGTCGATTTACAAAATGACATGTGTAGTAGTAATAAGTTGTATAACTGAATTAGTTACGGTATGATTCTCTGTAGAGAAACGTATTTTCATGTTGAAAAAACCTGCAAATATTTACAGGTCCAAGGAAACCGCTGGATTTTATATCAAAAACCTTTGTTACCTTTGAATTCTGACATTATTTGTATCGTTTTTTTATACTTGTCTTTCCGATTTGCAAAACTCTGTCCTTTTCGTAGTCTCTGCTCAGCTATCCTGTGTTTATTTCCACGCCGTGAAAGTTGGAATGTATAGTACGGTTTATAATTCCCCTTTCAATTTTATCGTTTTACACGTTCACCTATGCATTCATATTTTCAATTTACTAAATCACTCGAGAAGCACGGCTGGTTGGAGTGGGATGTATGTATAGTAAACATGTTTGTGAAACAAAGTATGGACTTGGTTTATGAAATGAATACTGATTTTAACGAGGAAAGCTCATGGTGTTTATCTTTGTTTTAGTAAGAATTAAAGTAGAATCGTTCATTTCTTATGATTTGTTGAATATTAGCTTCAAGTCTTGATCAGCTCGGTTGCACTTGCCGAAAATAAAGTGATTGCCAAGTAGGAAACAGTGGAGGCAGCAGAAAGTGTCAATGTTTTTCCCTATTATTAAACAAGTAAAGTGTGTGTGTGTTTGTGTGTGTGGTAGTGAAAGACGGAGAAAGGAAACGGCAAAGTAACTCTGGAAGAAATTAGTTTTTTTCTGTCTTCCTCGCTTCCTATTTTTCTCTCATTCGTGCTCATTCTGTTTGATTGCGATTGTGATCTTGATGTGTGGTACGTTGATGGTAGTTATTGCAAGCATGTAAGAAGCACAAAATGAAAGAAAAAAAGAAAGAATGGAGACAACTTGTTTTCCTCTTTCTTTCAATCTAGCTCTCTTCTTATTTGTTGCTTTAATAATACTTGCTTAGTTTCTCTTGGACGCTCTCTGGCTCGACCGCCATAAGTTGGGGAGGTAAAACTAGTGGTAGTGTGGCAATCAGTATTACTTACTTAAATTGTTTTTATTGTGAGTGAGAAAGAAAGAAGAAATGAGAGAACCAGGTTCCCTGTTTCGGTCCTGCATTGTAGTTTCGGGTGGTCTGGTCGTCTCTTCTATCTCTGTTTCCATGTTCTGTTTGTTGTTCTTAATCGAAAATCCCCTGTTGCTTTTGAGAGGAAAGGAAAAGAAAGAAAGGGAGAAGGAAAGAGCAGACGGAGCGAGTTAATTTCATTGAGCTGCAGGGTTAGGCAAGCAGGTCTAGTCGGAAAAATGGAAATAAAATATAAAAAGAACGGAAAAGTAATATGGAAAATATAGAAGCGGTAGCTTTCAACTGAAGACCAGATTGAAAAGAAAGAAGTTATACAATGCCTTCCCAGTTCTGTCCATTTTTGTGCGGAGAGAGTTAACATCGGTTTTTAAGTCAGGTTTTCAGTGGTCAAAGCTTAATTCTGAATGGAGATTTTTCTCCTCGATTTTTCTCGTAAAATAATAATAGGAAAGAATGGATCGAGTCGTAAAGTAAAAGGCTCTGCGCATTTGTGTCCCAGTATTTTGAAAGCGGGATGGTCATCATCGTGATGATGATCAAAAAACAGTATAATTGAACAGAAAAAAGGGTTTTTAGCAAAGAAAAATAGCGCAAGAAAGCATCACTCACAGAGTCAGAAGGGTAGGATTTAGGATAGGGAAAAGCAAAGAAGCTTCAACCAACCAAGCCAATAAGCAGAGCAAACGACGAAGAAAACTTGGTTAGACGGTTTGGTCTGGTTTCAGTCTCAGGTATTAGATGTGGTGCACGTCCACACCAGAGAAATAGTCCGAGTTGAGAGAGTCGAGGAGGGAGACGTGTGAGCTTGCGAGTACAAGAAGCAGCAGTGAAAAATATTCTACATCTACTTGCATTACAAAGTACACAAATGGTAATGCAAGCCTTCCTTTTTTGAAAAAGTGATTTTGAACAGAAAATTGTTGCGTTTATTGAAAAGATACATGCAATATAATTCTGAACTACGTTGTAAATATACATTAACTTCAAGACTGGTCGCTAACTTTTAGAAAAAAAAATATATATATATATTGGTAAAAGAGAATGCTTGTGTTACGGTTGATTGCTTGAAGCAGCTTCATTTGTTTTGTGTGCTAAACCATCACAGTTTAAGTTGACAAGTAAAATCATCAGTAGAGACAATGATATAATATATATGGGGAACTTTCGGTGCTTGTAATATTCTGCAATAGTTTCCTGCATGAAAAAGAAAGAAAACCTCCAAAGTGAGCAACATTCTCTTTTTGGTCGTGTAATAGTTTTCTCCTATAAAAGTTTAGCTGAGGAAAGGAGAAATTAGTATAACATTCTTTCTATAATAGGAAGTGGGGAAAAGCTAGCAAAGTAAAAGTTTGATTTTTTTTTCTACCTCCTCGCGACGATTGTTAAATAACGGGCGAGGCCTAAAAGGAACAGCGAACTAACAGTTTGCCATTACTTGTGAAGAAAACGATAAAATAGGAGCGATAGTAAAAGGTATTTATCATGGTTATGCGAAAAAAAGATCTTTGTGGTTTCGCATTGCCCCATGTGTAAGATGTGATAGGTAGAGAAACTGAGCAAAGTGAAAGTCCTCGTAAGATTTTTTTTATATATTTTGCTTTGCAAGGAAGCAAACCACACGCTTTAATATACTCCTTTGTAGGAAAGTTCCTTTCATGTTGCTAATTACTTATTAGTGGAATAACCTTTATATCATAAAAACGGAAATTAATTTAGTTTTCACTTTGGTAAGGTGTGTGTATTTGTGTCTGTGCAAGCAAGCTGCGGCGAATGTGGTGCTACCAGTCAAAAGCAATAGTGCGATTTGGTTTATATGGCAAACTCTTATTTCAGACTAGCTTGAAGCTCATTGATGATTTTGATGGTTCAACAACTAAATCTAAGTATTAGAGATCCAACCATCTAAGTTTTTTTTCCTTCCCAGTTGAGCTGCTGCGTTTAGAAGAAACTGATTAATTTTTGGAATGAAAGGAGCAAGCTTATTTTGCGGATTTTCTGAATTTGATATGTGGTTCAACTGTTGACAAATACGTGCTCCTTATTAAAATTATTAACGCAATCAATCATCCAATGTGCTCCATCTGCACACACTAAGTGCATTCTATATGGGGATTGTGTAGAGGGTAGATAGTCTTCTTGTGAAATTTAATTGACTTTCCTTTACAATATAAACACACACGCAGCAGCATTCAAAAGGAACTTACCGTATGTACAACACTAATATTCACCCGTCAGTATTATAATTATCATCGGTAATAACCAGGTACTTACCAAAAGTGTATTAAACCTATCATTATTATTATCTTTTCAGTAAGAAATAAATTTTTAAGGCATTCCCCAAACTGATAACCATAAATTAATATAAAAACCTACCTAGTAAACGCCGACAGAAGATAACTGGAATTTGCATCTGTCAACAGTAATCTGCTTGTATTATATAAGTATTGAACAGAGACTAAGGAAAAAGAATGCCACGTGTTTGCAGAAAGGAACAAGTATTTTTTTCCTTCTGTGCAATGTCATGTCGTCGTAGTTTTTCTCTGTTATAATATGTAGGTTAGTAGCATTGCTTTATAATTTTCGTTGTCCTATATACATATATCGATGTTCATGTCAGTCAGAGAATGTGTTATTATCTACATGCATACATCATACAGGCTTTATATTATTGCAACACACGATTGGCATTGGGTTTTGGTCTTTGACTGGCCCATCCATACCATTTTACTTGACATTAGATTCTCAACATCACCACTTTACTTTTCCTGTTTGAGTTGTAGTGACCATGCACACATTGAAACAAAACGAACACGTTCAATATTGACTGTCTACTTTTTGTGGGCATATTGTAGGGTAAGAAAGTGCTGCAGGTGGTATGATGGCTGCTGCTGGTGTGGTGGTTGTTCCTTTTGTTCTTCTTCTGTTGTTTCATACAATATTTGAGAAAATAATAGAAAATATTTGGAGCAACTTCCTTTTGTCAGTTTGCCACAAAAGAGGAATAGACTGGCTAACAAAAGTATATCAATGCATTGTTAATGCTAAATGCTAATATGTCCGTCCACTTTTCTCGTGCATTATAAACAGTGCTGATTGTGAGTATTAAAAAGAAAGTTAGTGTGGACGGTACGCGGAGGTTACGAATGTCAGAACTCATACTCTTGAAGTAGTATCGTATCAGTGTATAAAGTATTCATGAGAAAGCCATCGTCGTCGTCATGAGTAGTGGTGATTCAAACCGTTTATTTGAAATTTTTACTATTGCCTTCTCATAGTTTCAACATTATTGTCACTATATTACCACTATTATTGGCAATGAGCATTAGGTAATGACAAAAAAATTGTTTTATGATAGGACTCACTGTAACATGATGGGTATATGAAAAATGCCATTACTTATGCATGTTTTTCTTCGTTGTGATTATAAATTTAATATTATACATACAAATACAAGGATTGAATGATGATGATGACGATGATGGTGACCTGGTCTGGTCTCGACTGGCCTTGGAATCGTTCCCTTTCTTGTATAATGCTCGCTCACTGAATATCATGGAGGTGTGTAGTAGCCATATCGTACATCGTATGCTTGCTATCATATCATCTACTGACAAAAAAAAGTAAACATTATCAATATGCATTTCATATGGCCTATTATCGCAAACTATTTGAAAGCAATCAAACATGTTCGCTGCTCTTTTGTATGTCTGACTTGACTGTTGTTTCAAAGACATGGTCACAAAGTTGTATTGCGTATTCAAAATGTGCAATAATCTGTATCCATATTATGCCGGTTTTCCATAACTAATAATCTCGATAACATTTTGACATTTCCAGTTTCACATTTGAATTGGATCAAATTTCCGCAAGTAATATGAAGCATTTACATTTGTTTTTATCAATAATTCCATAATCAATACAGTAATAAACTATTGTCAACTGTAATAATGAAGTAGCGCAAATGTGAAGATATTCGCTAAGCGTATGACAATTCTATATTGTCTACACTATTACAGAGCATTTGAAATATTAATTGTCGTAATGATCATTAGTCATTAGTCTACGAGCTATCCAATGATAGGCGATGAAAAGATTTATTCGGTTACTGTGCTAAAGGCTGATTATAATTGCTGGTGGCCGGCCGGCCGAACCAGTTAACAGATTTTTGCCGTAAGGTTATTTCGCGCTACATGGTAATTGTAATGAATGATGATGACATAAAATAACGCTAATGTGTCTCTATTAGGAGACGGTATATAATTGGCAAGTAATTGAATAATGATTAGCAAGCATTAGCTAAAAAGGGGAAAAGATCCTGTGCAGCTTTTGACTTGATTTGTTTTTTTGTTTTTGCTAGCCAGAGAGAGAAATATAATATTCAGTACACACTCAAGTATTATGAGAAGAGTGTCATAATTATTAAATATCCTTGACTGAAAACAACCGAACAATAATGGTATATATGATTAGTATAATGTCATGTTACAATTCCATTAGAACGTCTTTCGTCAATTTGATATTACTTTGTGTGTAGGTTTTGTTTTGTTGAATTAGATGGTTGGTTGAGCTTTTCTCCTCGGGCAATCTCTAAGTAAGTTTCACTTTGCGATGTACACCATTTGTGTGAAAAGAGGAAACGCTTTTTACAGCGGAAAAAGATAACTCAAGCAGATCTAACCCTGCTCTCTTATCGAGGACACTAGGGAGTGAAGCAGAGATATGTCTGGGAAGATGTAAATACTTCCCTACATTTCCCCTTCCTATAAGCAAAAAAGGAAAGTACTTAATTGACTAAGAAAACTAAATAGATGAAAAATGTATTGTGTAATTTCCTCTGGCATTTCAAAGATAAAAGGGTTTCGAATATCGTACTGCAACCCTACACACAAACACACAAGCTTGTATCTTGTATAGTAGGCATCATCTTTAAGATCAGTAAGTGGTGTGCTGGCTCAAGAGGCATCTATACAACAGGACAGGAAAAGTAAATTAATTTCTGGCTCTGGAATAATATTTCTCCATGGAAAGTGCAATTCAAATATCGAAGGTTTTTGCATCCATACATATGTCAGTGCATAATATTTTGTATTACAGTGTGAATGCGATGCCTGTCCCACGGACCTACTTAAGTACATTTCTTGCTTGCTTTCACCGTCGACATGAATGGACTATCATCAAATTGTAATAATGGGAAAACAAGTGCTTCCTCTAGCCAGCTATATAATATTGGAAACCGATGAAATTATGGAAGTACATGATATTAGTTTTGCCATTTTCCAAAACAGTACAGGCCAAGTCACCGTCACAGTATTTATGAAAGGCTGTAGTAGCTTGTTGTAGAAAAAAGAAATGACTATAAAAAATTGGAAGTAGGTATTTATGTATATAGCATGCTAACAAGAATGGCT
Organism: Lepidocyrtoides sp. E14; assembly: GCA_027743805.1. Lineage (NCBI taxonomy): Eukaryota > Metazoa > Arthropoda > Collembola > Entomobryomorpha > Entomobryidae > Lepidocyrtoides > Lepidocyrtoides sp. E14. Next base: position 15,278 of record JAHZMZ010004793.1, read on the forward strand.
TACTCGTAAACTAAACTGCATACATGCCCGTTTTATGTAGTATTTAGCCAGTATTGTATTGCATTAAGTTCTACTCGCTCTTTTGGTGGTGAATTGGTTTGTTTGGTGGTTGTTTAATGGTTAGATTGAATGTCGGCCGGTGTGCGTGCTAGTCAGTGGAAACCAGTGTAAGAAGTAACAGTTAAACCGGGTATGTATATAATATGTCTAGGTAAAAAGTACTTTGGGTATACTTACTGCTGGCTACGTGGAATATAGTAGCCGTGTCGAATGTCAACTAATAATAACAACAAAAATGTAGGGTTTTTTTTTCTGTGAACATAGCAGCGCCATGAGCAATTTATTACTGCCTATATTACATGAATGACATGACAGAAGCAGCAAGTCTCTGGGAGCGTCTGACATTTCCTCCGTTAAGTTGGGTTTCACAGTTCAGCGCTTTTTACCAGGATAGTTTGGACAGTCTCCTGCTGTTAGTGAGTCAAAATGTAATAATATTGACTCTTCTGCTTTTTCCTCTGATTTTCTACCAGGCCTTTTTTGTTTGTTTCCGCTGAGCACCCAATGTGAAAGCCATTTGGAACAATGAGCCGAAAGAGTATATTTTTTTGTACATCTGAGAACAATTCAAGTAACAGCACAGGGGACAAATGGAGTACCACATCACATGACTGGTTTCTAGCCTTTTTCCTTAAGTGGGTAATTGTAAAATGCATAGTCATTCGTCGTGGTTAGCTAGTCGGAACTAGTAGTTCTCATGGTGGTTCTAAGTTCTAAG